>ONZH01019325.1:0-154209 GCA_900303285.1 Rhinella marina | reverse complement strand
GGTTTAGTTTTAGATACAGAGAGGACATGATGTTAGAGACAGCTGCCAGACAATTACTGGTGTTTTGGAGTAAAGCAGGGGTGATTTCAGGGGATGAAGTATATAGTTGGGTGTCATCAGCATAGAGATGGTACTGAAAGCCGAATCTACTGATAGTCTGTCCAATGGGGGCTGTATAGAGGGAGAAGAGTAGAGGACCTAGTACTGAGCCCTGAGGAACGCCAACATAAAGAGGGAGAGGAGAAGAAGAAGAGCCAGCGAAGGATACACTAAAGGAGCAGCCTGAGAGATAGGAAGAGAACCAAGAGAGAGCAGTGTCTTTAAGGCCAATCGAGTGGAGCATGGTGAGGAGGAGTTTATGGTCTACTGTGTCAAATGCTGCAGAGAGATCCAGAAGAATCAGTAGAGAATAATCCCCGTTTCTTTTTGCTGTTAGGAGATCATTAGACACTTTAGTGAGGGCAGTTTTTGTAGAGTGAAGAGGGCGAAAGGCAGATTGTAAGGGGTCAAGAAGAGAGTTTGCAGAGAGATAGCTTATTAAGCGAGAGTAGACAAGACGTTCAAGGAGTTTAGAGATGAAAGGGAGATTAGAAACCGGTCGGTAGTTAGCAGCACAGGTCGGGTCAACAGATGGTTTTTTTTAGTAGTGGGGTTATAACAGAGTGTTTGAAAGAGGAGGGAAAAATACCAGAAGAGAGAGAGAGGTTAAAAATTGTAGTTAGGTGAGTGATGACAGCCGGGGAGAGGGACTGGAGGAGGTGTGATGGAATAGGATCGCTGCTACAGGTCGTGGGCCGAGAAGAAGAGAGAAGCCTGGAGACTTCTTCCTCTGTTATAGGGTCAAAAGAGGAGAGAGAGCATGTGGAGGAATGAGAGGGAGGAGGATTGAGATTTGGGGACTGGGAGATTATTTCCTGCCGGATGCTGGCAATCTTGTCCCTGAAGTAGGTGGCCATGCCATCAGCGCAGAGGTCAGTGACTGGTACTGGAATTTTGGCGCTTAGAAGGGAATGAAAAGTGTCAAAGAGTCGTTTTGGGTTATTTGAGAGTGAGGAGATGAGAGAGGTGAAGTACTTTTGTTTAGCAATGTTGAGAGCCGAATTGTATGTTTTGAGCATAAATTTATAATGGAGGAAGTCTGCTGATATTTGTGATTTTCTCCATAGGCGTTCTGCACATCTGGAGCAGCGCTGGAGAAAATGTGTTTCTGATGTATGCCAGGGTTGCCGTGTTCTGCGTCGGGAGGGTCGGATTGATATTGGAGCAACTTCATCTAGGGTGGTTTTGAGGGTCTGGTTGTAGTGATTGGCAGCCAAGTCTGGACAGGACAGGGAAGAGATTGCGATAAGGGCTAATTGCAGGGTGTTAATAAGCTGCTGGCAGTTAATGGTGTGTAGGTTTCTGTAAGTGTAAAAAGTAGGACTGTCATGGGAAGAGTGAGAGGTCTTAATAGTAAAGGAAAGAAGATTGTGGTCAGAAAGTGGGAAGGGTGAGTTACTAAAGTTTAGAACTGAGCAGTAACGGAAGAAGACTAGATCCAGTGTATTACCTTGTTCATGTGTGGCAGAGGAAGAAAGTTGTGATAGGCCAAGAGAGGAGGTTAAAGAAAGAAGGTGAGCGGCTGAAGGGGAGATAGGATCAACAATGGGGATATTAAAATCACCCATAATAAGAGTTGGTGATTCAGAAGATAGGAAGTGAGGAAGCCAAGCTGCAAAGTGATCCAGGAATTGGTGAGGGGAGCCTGGGGGACGATAGACAACTGCGACTCTCAGGGGGAATGGATGGAAGAGTCTGATGGTGTGAACCTCAAAAGAGGGGAATGTGAGAGAGGGTACAGGAGGAGTGACCTGATATGTGCACTGTGAAGAAAGTAGTATGCCTACTTCTCCACCGTGCCTGTCATCAGGTCTGGGGGTATGGGAGAAGTGAAGTCCACCGTAGGATAGGGCAGCAGGGGAAGCAGTGTCTGATGGTTGAAGCCAGGTTTCTGTAAGGGCCAGCAAGTTTAGAGAATGTGAGAAAAAGAGATCCTGGATTGAGTGTCGTTTATTACGAACTGACCTTGCGTTCCAGAGTGCGCAGTTAAAAGAGACAGAAGA
The DNA here is from genome assembly GCA_900303285.1 of Rhinella marina. NCBI lineage: Eukaryota > Metazoa > Chordata > Amphibia > Anura > Bufonidae > Rhinella > Rhinella marina. Next base: position 152,107 of record ONZH01019325.1, on the reverse strand, counting down.
GGATGTGCAGTGAACATTAATAAGATTTTTTGGGTTTCGATGTGTGGCAGAGAAAAAGCTAGCAGCAGGAGGGCCAGGATTTGGTGAAATATCCCCTGCAGCTAGGAGCAGAAGAATAGCAAGAGACATCAAGTGGTTGAAGGATTTATAATGGTGTTTCTTATGATGCGTTGTGGAGGAGGATGGATCAGAGTGCAGTAGGAGGGTGTGAAGTGTATGTGAACTAAATAAGGGTGAGGGAAGAAGGGAGGGACTGATGTATAGAGAAGGGACAGAGGGTGGAAGTTGTGGTTGATTTTGAAGGTAGATAGCCATAACAATAATTCATCAATTTATCTTATTAATATATACACTGTGTATTACTGTAGACAGTTCTTGCGTTTCCTATGGCTCATAGAAAGCTACCAAGATCGAAATCCCTATTTAGACCTCTCGGTTCTAGGGTTTGAAGTTGATGGATCCAGAACGCCTCTCTTTGTTGCAGAAGTTTATTGATGTCACCTCCTCTTCTTGGAGTTGTAACCTGTTCTATTATCTGAAACCGGAGCTGGTATAAATTGTGTCCGTTTTTAATGAAGTGAGATGGGATTGGTAGTAATGTATTGGAACATCGTACGGTGGATTTATGCTTGCTAATCCTGTCTCTGATGTTCTGCGTGGTTTCCCCTACGTAAATGAGACTGCATGGGCATTTAATAATGTATAGAACATTTGACGAGTCACATGTAAAAAAGCCATTGATTTGATAGGTTTTCCCACTGTGTGGGTGGTGGAATTCGTTACCTTTGATAACATGAGAGCATTGCGCACAGTGGAGGCAGGGAAATGTTCACTTGCGCTGTGTTTTGAGAAAGGTCTGAATTGGTACTTTAATATTGGATCCTTCATCTGCCCTAACAAGTTTATCTCTAAGGTTTCTAGGGCGTTTTGTACAGGGTAATATAGGATTGGTGAACTCCTGAATGTGTGGATATGCCTGGTGGAGGAGAGGCCAATGTCTGCGGAGAATATGTTGCACTTTCTTTACAAGTGGGTGGAACGTATGTACAAAGGGAATTCTGGGACCCTGTATTTTATTGGGACTAGATTTCTTTTTAAGACCTTCTTGAACTATTTTATCTGGATATCCTCTAGTCTCAAAGCGTGCTGCCATCTCTAATAGTCTCCCTTGTAGCCTCATTGTCTACAATGCGGGACACTCGTTCAAATTGTGTTCGAGGGAGGGACTTCTTAGTACTGAGCGGGTGGAAACTGGAATAGTGGAGTAGACTGTTACGATCTGTGGATTTAATATATAAATCTGTGGTGAGAAACCCTTCTTGGTCTTTTAGGACTGTTGTATCCAGGAAACTGATAGAAGAGGTGCTACTGTGAAGGGTAAACTTGAGTTACCTTTGATGTTGTTAGTCTCTACATATCCATAACTCATGAGGAGGGCCTTAAAGCAATAAACAGACTACTCACAGATACCAATACTCATACAGAAGTCATCAAACTCTGTATGGACCTTCTATGTCTAGTCCTAACTGAAAACTATTTTATATTTCAAGACAAATTCTATGTGCAGAAACAGGGTACCGCGATGGGGGCACACATGGCGCCCCCATATGCAAACTGCTATATGTCTATCTTCGAACAGGACCACATTTATCCCTGCCCATTGTTCAGTCAGTACGTCATTATCTGGAAAAGATACATAGACGACATTTTCTGTATCTGGACAGGTGATATCAACACACTACAAGAGTTTGCAAATAAACTTAATTCCGTAAGACCCGAACTCAAGTTTACCCTTCACAGTAGCACCTCTTCTATCAGTTTCCTGGATACAACAGTCCTAAAAGACCAAGAAGGGTTTCTCACCACAGATTTATATATTAAATCCACAGATCGTAACAGTCTACTCCACTATTCCAGTTTCCACCCGCTCAGTACTAAGAAGTCCCTCCCTCCAACACAATTTGAACGAGTGTCCCGCATTGTAGACAATGAGGCTACAAGGGAGACTAGACTATTAGAGATGGCAGCACGCTTTGAGACTAGAGGATATCCAGATAAAATAGTTCAAGAAGGCCTTAAAAAGAAATCTAGTCCCAATAAAATACAGGGTCCCAGAATTCCCTTTGTACATACGTTCCACCCACTTGTAAAGAAAGTGCAACATATTCTCCGCAGACATTGGCCTCTCCTCCACCAGGCATATCCACACATTCAGGAATTCACCAATCCTATATTACCCTGTACAAAACGCCCTAGAAACCTTAGAGATAAACTTGTTAGGGCAGATGAAGGATCCAATATTAAAGTACCAATTCAGACCTTTCTCAAAACACAGCGCAAGTGAACATTTCCCTGCCTCCACTGTGCGCAATGCTCTCATGTTATCAAAGGTAACGAATTCCACCACCCACACAGTGGGAAAACCTATCAAATCAATGGTTTTTTTACATGTGACTCGTCAAATGTTCTATACATTATTAAATGCCCATGCAGTCTCATTTACGTAGGGGAAACCACGCAGAACATCAGAGACAGGATTAGCAAGCATAAATCCACCGTACGATGTTCCAATACATTACTACCAATCCCATCTCACTTCATTAAAAACGGACACAATTTATCCCAGCTCCGGTTTCAGATAATTGAACAGGTTACAACTCCAAGAAGAGGAGGTGACATCAATAAACTTCTGCAACAAAGAGAGGCGTTCTGGATCCATCAACTTCAAACCCTAGAACCGAGAGGTCTAAATAGGGATTTCGATCTTGGTAGCTTTCTATGAGCCATAGGAAACGCAAGAACTGTCTACAGTAATACACAGTGTATATAGTAATAAGATAAATTGATGAATTAAGAATGCCAGCTTATATATTGTATCCTGTATTCTATACACTACATATATTTTCTGTATTTGCATTGTATCTCCGTTACTAACTGTGTCTTCCTCCTTTTTCCAGACCCAGCAATAGTGGACCAATGGGGATCCCCACACCATTTGCTTTAATTATACACTCTCCTGCCAACACAATGGTATAAGTATCACTATTGATAGCCGTTCACTTAATACTATGTCCCTATTATATCTGCTACATTGCCAGTATGAATAATGTATTAAGTGCTACAAAACTACCCCTTTTTCGGCTCCCCCTAATGTTAAAAGCCTCTATTACTCTACAAAATAGACTAGCGCATGCGCAGTTACTAATTTGAGATGGGATCGCCATCTTTACTGTGCCCTTCAATATACTAGATAAGCGGACATGTGCACTTAGCGCATCTATGCAACAGTGGCCATCTTTAAACTTCCTCTACAGAGGAAGCGCCGGAACTCCCCACCGGCGCTCCTCCTACCCAAACGCCTGGCGCGCTTTATCTAGAAACCACGCCATATGCAAATAGAAACTGGCGTCACTACAAGGGGCCGTTGCCCATTACCGACTGAACACGCCAGGTGCACTGAGCACCGGAGTAACGGGAATCGCTCCCCTCTCCTAGATAACAGCGCAACGCTACTACAGGTAAACACATCTATCACTTTTCCACATGATTATTGTTCCTTATGAATAGCATAGCAGACCCGTTTATTTAGACATGTCTCTCAGCCTCATAAAAATAATTACTATGTTCTCATGTATGTACATATGCCTGTATATGCCTGTACACACATACACTACCCTGGCATGGGGATAGTTCACTCCAGTTGTGTGCATCACTTATCTATATATATATATACATGTATTCAACTTTGTAACATCAATGTACACTATTATCATATGATTACGTGTTCTAATATACAATTTTGTATGACTCTGCAGCTGATTGAAAAAGGCTATACTGCCGAAAACGTTCTGGAAAAAAAGCTGTTTAAGAGCGCACAACAAAATAAAATAATTTACTTCAAATTATCCTTTGGAATACAGGAGTTTTTGTTCTATCTGATCTCTGGTGTGGGAACCATCTCCTGCTATCCTATTACCAGCAAGCGAGTGTAACCTGACCTGTTTCTATACAACTTATAAATGCAGCATTACCTATGTATAAGCTGACCTTTGAAGCTAGAGGTGTTCCGGACAAGTTTGACAAAATTTGGGGTCTGTGGATGAGTACAAGTTTGACATCAGATTAATGTGTGTATGACGGAACTTGCTATGAGTCGCTGCCCGGGTGAGTGTTGTGTGTGTGAATGAGTGTCGGTGGCAGACCCAAATATTGGTCATTTAAAATATTGAGTATGGGATATTAAGGACAATGCAATGTTTCTTAGGTAGATGCTAATGCCATGTATCCCTCCTCTGTGATTACCTTCTTACCGCTGGACTTTTGTGTGATATGTGTTCATATAATGTTTTGTTTCTAATTGAAATAAAATAAAATCTATAAAAAAAAACAGAACCCTGAGACTATCACAGAGCAGGTGCATTTATACGGAGACTTGATTACACACAGGTGGATTCTATTTATCTTCATCAGTCATTTAGGACAACATTGGATCATTCAGAGATCCTCAATGGAACTTCTGGAGTGAGTTTTCTGAACTGAAAGTAAATGGGCCGAATAATTTTGCACGCCCCACTTTTCAGTTTTATTATTACAAAAAAAGTTTAAATGATCCAATAAATTTCGTTCCACTTCACAATTGTGATCCACTTGTTGTTGATTCTTCACCAAAAATGTAAAATGTTATATCTTTTTGTTTGAAGCCTGAAATGTGGCAAAAGGTTGAAAAGTTCCAGGGGGCCGAATACTTTCGCAAGGCACTGTATATGTCTATCCATGTCATATGTACCTGTGTTATATATATATATATATATATATATATATATACATTCTCATACCTATGTGTCCATCCGAGTCATATCTATGTATCTCTATCTGTGTCATATCTATCTACATCCATTTAGCTCATTTTTATCTATTTAGCTTGCTTCATTCCTATCTCATAGCTATCTTATGTATCTAATATCTATGTATTTCCTACCTCACATCTATTACCTATCTCTTTCTATTACACGTGTCTTGTGAAGAATATTTATCTACAGTTTATCATGCTTTTCGAAGGATTCTATGCGCCACCGAGTGTTGTCGCGTCACAAGTGCAGGAAAGAGCCGGAAGTGATGTATAACGCCGGAGACTGCTCTCTGGATGTGACGTCATTGTTGTGCGCTCAGGCCTATCTTGCTGTTGGAGGACTGTGAGAGCAATCGGTTGCACCGGAGAAGCTTCCAAGATGTCTATCGAGATTGAGTCGTCCGAGTAAGTGTGATATTGCTGCCGTGCTCGCATAAGCTGCGCCAGGATCAGCATGAGGTGCCGGGCGTGCAGATATGTGGTTACCGCCATTGCTACTGCCTACAGCATCGGTCATCTAGTCAGTAAGCAGCTTCTTGATACTAGAGAATCCCGCACAACAGGCAGTGCTGACTGCATTCTTCCTGCAGCTGTGTGTAAACTATCGCTTAAAACGGGATCCACAAATAGATCTTTCCTGTGTGACAACCAGCTACCATTACTGTCACCTACTTACTGCCATCATCAGTGTCTAACTAGTAGAATATAAGTCATTCAGGAACCTGGGAAAGCAGAGTGCTTTATTCTGACTGATTATCCCATGTCCTGCTACAAGGTAACTAATCTCTTTACTTCCTTAGTGTCATCCGTCTCATCATGCAGTACCTGAAAGAGAACAGTTTGCACCGTGCATTGGCAACGTTACAGGAGGAGACAACCGTGTCTCTAAATACAGTGGACAGTATAGAGAGCTTTGTGGCAGACATTAACAGCGGCCATTGGGACACAGTGCTGCAGGCTATCCAGTCGCTGAAACTGCCAGACAAGACACTCATTGATCTGTATGAACAGGTAAAGAGGGGTTTTCCTCCGATTATTACCATGTGGTAAGAAAATATTGTTCAACCTGCTGATTGTTAGCGTCACTTGACAAAAGACGTGCATCCATTCAGGTGAGCCTGTGATCCAGATCTTGTGAGGTAGAAGCCAGTTTTTCTCATCTTAGGGAAAATATTCCATCCTGACTTCAGTCAGGTGTTCAGAATTATTTATTTTACGCACTTAAAGGGGCCATTCACACATCCGCAAGTGGTTGGACCCCGGCCATGTGCATTGAAATGAATGGGTCCGCACCCGTTCCGTAAAATTGTGGAACAGATGTGGTCCCATTCATGTGGATGTGTGAATGGACCCTTATAGTGGTGTCATATTCCTCAGCACTTTACAGACATTATCATTGCTTGCCCCCAGTGGGGCTCACAATCTAAGTTTTCTATCAGTATGTCTTTGGAGTGTGGGGGAAAATATGTGCAAATGCCAGCATTGGGTTGGATTCAAACCTAGCACCCCAGTACTGCAAGACACCAGTGCTAACCACTGAGCCACCTGGATCAACATCTCCAGAAATCTAGTAACTATAACCTGTAATATTATTACCCTCCAGAAATACATCCAGGCCCCTCTTGAACTCTTTTAGTGAACTTACCATCACCACCTCCTCAGGCAGAGAGTTCCATAGTCTTACTGCTCTTACAGTAAAGAATCCTCTTCTATGTTTGTGTACAAACCTTCTTTCCTCCAGACGTAGAGGATGTCCCCTCGTCACAGTCCTGGGTATGAATATATAAAAGATCAATACAGTGATCTGTATCATGGTCTAATTATTACGTCATGCCTTTCCAAACTATGTAACCCCAATTTTAATAATCTTTCTGGGTGCTGTAGTCCACCAATTCATTTATTACTTCGGCTGTCCGCCTCTGAACTTGCTCCATCTCTACACATTTTTTTATTGGTAGTCTAAAATGAAGAATGATTAAAGTTCACATCCAGTCAAGTATATGTCAGTCTGTACTTTTGTAGAAGTACACATCTAACACAGGCTCACCAGTATACACAGAGCTGATTTCTATTACAACAAGGGTATAATAATTATAAAGTACAACTAAGCTACCAACTAGAAAAAAGATTGCTAGGTAATTGACCCCAACATAATGAGCATTAGAAGGGGGGGGGGGTCTGGAGAAGTCATGTTAAAGGGGTATTCTCATCTTAGACAATGGGGGCATATCGCTAGGATATTCCCCCATTGTCTTATAGGTGCGGGTCCCACCGCTGGGACCCGCACCTATATCCAGAACGGAGCGGGGAGCGCTGCGCCTGGAGGACCCCAGGTTTCCGGGGGTCCGGCCACCACCAGGCGCAGCTCCCCGCGCCGCTCATAGAAATGAATGGGAGCCGGGCCGTGCATGCGCGGTGCGCTCCCATTCATTTCTATGGAGCCGACGGAAGTAGCCGAGCCAGCGCTCGCTATTTTCGGCGGCCCCATAGAAATGAATGGAGGGCGGCTGCGCATGCGCAGTGCGCCCTCATTCACTTCGGGGGCTCCGTTCTGGAAATAGGTGCGGGTCCCAGCCACCGCTCCCATTCATTTCTGTGGAGCCGATGGAAATAGCCGAGCCAGCACTCGGCTATTTTTGGTTGCCCCATAGAAATGAATGGAGGGCGGCTGCGCATGCGCAGTGCACCCTCCTTCACTTCGGGGGCTCCGTTCTGGATATAGGTGCGGGTCCCAGCAGGTGTGCTGGGACCCACACCTATAAGACAATTGGGGCATATCCTAGCGATCTGCCCCCACTGTCCAAGATGGGAATACCCCTTTAAACTCATCTGGACGGTAAACCACCTGTGTGAAATTAGCCTTAGTTTTTAGGGCAATTATATGTAGCACTTTATGCTGTATACGCTGTCTGTAACTTTTTCTACGTTTTATCTTTCCACCTTGTAGGTTGTTCTGGAATTGATTGAGCTCCGAGAGCTGGGAGCTGCCAGATCCCTTCTAAGACAGACTGACCCCATGATCATGTTAAAGCAGACGCAGCCCGAAAGATACATACATCTTGAAAACCTATTGGCTAGATCTTATTTTGACCCCCGTGAGGTATGTTTTCTAGTCTTCTCTATCATAAAATCATTTTAAAATCACTTTAAATTTAGACAAGGTGTTCAAGACTTACATTCCCTAACACATTGGGGAGATTTATCAAGCTTCTACGCCAGAAAGGCCTGGTTTGCATCGAAATTTGTAATTCTATCTTTTTCCAACACCCTCGCCATTTTTCTAAAAAGGGGGCTGGAGGAGGCAGGAGCTGTGTGGACCAGCTCAATTTACAACATGCTCCCGAAAATTGGCACACATTACAGCAGCTGCTCTACACAACCCAACAGGCTACGCAATTATTAAAGAAGAACTCCCGACAAAAATTTTATTCCATGTCCTGCTAGAAATGTACATGATATAATCTGTAGTGAATGTCATTTTCTTACCAGTGTCTGCGTTTTTGACTTCTATCATCCTGAAGTTTCTTATCTGTGTCATGTGACCAGCAATTAGACTCACCAACTCACACATAGACTTATGTGTGGACAGGAAGTCTAATTCTCTATGTATTCCTATGAGACTGAAAGTGAGGCTCCCATAGGAATGAATAGAGCAGTTACTGGCTTTCTGTCCTGGGTCAGTTGGAGGTCAGGGAGTTGGTCACATGACCCAGCTACAATTAGAAGAGAGGTTTTTACTCACAGAAACAGTCACTGATAAGAAAATGACATTCACTACAGAATATATCATGCACCTTCCTAACAGGTCAGAGAATAAAAATTTTTGCGGGAGTTCTTCTTTAACTATTATCATTGTGGTGATTCTTACAGGCGTATCCAGATGGCAGCAGCAAAGAGAAAAGGCGAGCGGCCATAGCCCAAGCTCTTGCTGGTGAAGTGAGTGTAGTACCTCCATCTCGTCTCATGGCTTTGCTGGGCCAGGTAAGGAAATATTAAGTAGATTCCTTTAATTTGATGTACACTTTATGGCCTGAGTTTATGAACACCTGACTCTTACATCTATATGAGTATGTGTTGGATATCCCATTCCAAAGTTGTGGGCTTAACATGGAAGCTGGTTACACTTATTTAGCTGTAACAGCCTGCGGTCTTCTAGTGTGCCTTCAACGCGATATTTTGGACTGTGATGTCACATGTGGACTTACCCTAAAGGCAGGGATGAAAAATGAAAATGCTGCAAAATTGGCTTTGGCCCGTAAAGTGAACCTGTTGTTTGAGCTGAAGGCAGCATATTAGCATATTATAAAGCACGATGAGCTGAGCAGATTGATATAACTTGTATTTCATTCATAAAAGTTCCTGCTTATTCTGTGCTTTGAAGTCAAGGAGGAGGTCCTATGAGTGATTGACAGCCTTCCCTCGATGACTGTGTATATTATTTGGTAGCTGTCAATCACTGATAGGACTGCCTCCTTGACTTCATAACCCTGAATGAGCAGGAATTTAGTTTTACAGTTTTACTGAATCTTTTACCACAATACTATATATCAATCTGCTCAGCTCCTCCTGCTCTATAACATGCTGCCTGCAGATTACTTTGCATTTTTATGGTGACAGGTCCTCTTTAAGGTATTAAAACTTCCCTTCACTGGAACGCACCAGGATTCAATGTTGGCACGCTTTTTTCCAAGCAAACAAGTTAAAGTGGTTGTGCAGTGCTCGAATACTGATGACCTATTCTCAGGATAGGTCCTCAGTATCGGAACGGTGTGGGTCTGACTCTTGGCATCCATGCAGATCAGCCGTTTGAACAGCTCTTGCCACTTGTGTAAGTGTTACTTCACTGTTTACTTGCCACAATCTAGTTGGCGTGCAGTGCGATGTAACTGCAACTGCTTGTCCCATTTGCTTGATTGGGACACTGCAATTACACTGCATTGCTGCTACAAGTTAGACGGTGTCCAGTTAAAGGGAACCTGTCACCTCAGAAACAAGTTTAAACGGACAGCATTACCTTATAGTAGCCCACAGTCAGTTCCTAATCATGTGTTTCATGTGGCTGTCTGGTGCTCAGTAAGTTAAAAACACGATCTTTTAAGCGCCATCAGCGCTATCTTTTAGGTCCGTTTCAAGTCAAGGGGGCACTGGCTTCCTTGCTTCAAGTCAAGGTAAGCACGCCCCCTCTCTTGTGATTGACAGGCTGCAGTGCGTCTGGCAGCCCTGAATTCTCGTGCATGAGCGGAACGCTCCTCAGTAAGGCACGCTCCCATGTTCTTCTGCCGCTGCGTGCCCGGCTTCAGCGGCGCACTGCGCATGCGCCGGCCAGTGCGTGTTTGCCAGCATATTAAGAGATAGAAGTTTGCCAGCTGTATTCAGTGCGCCGCTGAAGCCGGGCGCGCAGCAGCAGCAGGACATGGGAGCGCGCCTTACTGAGGAGTGCTCCGCTCATGCATGAGAATTCAGGGCTGCCAGACGCACTGCAGCCTGTCAATCACAAGAGAGGGGGCGTGCTTACCTTGACTTGAAGCAAGGAAGCCACTGCCCCCTTGACTTGAAACGGACCTAAAAGATAGCGCTGATGGCGCTTAAAAGATCGTGTTTTTAACTTACTGAGCACCAGACAGCCACATGAAACACATGATTAGGAACTGACTGTGGGCTACTATAAGGTAATGCTGTCCGTTTTATACTTGTTTCTGAGGTGACAGGTTCCCTTTAATGAAGAGGCTGCAGGACTCGCACAAGCACCACAGCATCTTCAAACGACTGATCGTGGGGGTGGCAGGAGCCGGATCCATACACCAGTCTTGATCTCCCTGCACTGGCGTGAGATGTATCTAATTTATTAAGAGGCAGATACCTCTTAACAAATCGGCTGCATCTCTGCCCTACTGTGTGCCACATAACGAAGTCTATGACAGCTACAGGCTGTCGTAGACTTCAGCTATAACTTCCACCACTTTCTGGCGAAGGTTATAGTATATGTGGCTGGCTGTGCAAAGCCACGTCCCCTTTTCTCAGCATTTCAGGAAAAGTGCAGAGAAGCTGCAAATAATGGTGCACACATGGCATGCGTCACAATCTTTGACTTTTTGTACACCACAATAGTTGCTTCAGTGTCCTTCAGTTTTTCACAAATGATTTCTCTTTTCCAGGCTCTGAAATGGCAGCAGCATCAGGGGCTTTTACCTCCAGGAATGACCATTGATTTGTTCCGTGGTAAAGCAGCTGTGAAAGATGTGGAAGAAGAAAAGTTCCCTACACAACTGAGCAGACACATAAAGGTAATGGGCCAATGTATATTTTTATTTAGCCTTTTTCATGTTTTGCATTTATGTTGAGGTTTTTCCCCCACTATGTGTTATCATTTTTGTTTTTCCTCAGTAAGCCATATTATTTCATATGGATCAGTAGAGGCCACCCCTGCAGCTTAAGCTGCTTCTATCCCACACAGTTTGTCATTGTTAACCCCAATTCAACAGAGCAAACCTGCACTTAGCAAAAGTTCTATTTTTTTTATTTTTTTATTTTTTGCGGTGCAGAGGCATGGAGAGATACCCCCACGGAAGCACTCCTTGCAGATTGCGGACCTATTCAAGTGATTAGGTCCGCATCCGTGATGCAGTAAACTCACAGCCGGTGCCCCCATATTGCGGACCCGCTGTTAGCGGACTGCAATACTGGCCACGGCCGGCAACAGCCATGTGCATAAGGCCTAACATAGGGAGAAAGTGATTTGAAGCACCACCTCTCCTTTCCCAGCAACCAGTTTGCTCTTCTAATTCAATCAACATGGCAGAGTGATATGAGCTGCCTTGTCCATGTTAACACTGTCTCCTGAGCTAATGAGAAGATCTCTGAAATGATGTTAGGTCATTATGTGGCAGGGCTGAAATGCAGTATAAATGGGGGGTTTGTGATTAAGTTAAAGGGGACCTTTCACCAATCCTGACATACCTGTTTTAATAGCTCCATGCATTCCCCACGTACTAACAATTCTGGAACATCTATTCTTATGGTCTTATGTTGTGCCATTCCTTTATTATTTGCACTAGAAGTTATGAATGAATTGCTATTTGTCTTCAGTAAGGGAACGTTGGGGGAACAAGTTGGGGGTGTCCTTGCACAGTCTGAACATGACAGCACTGATTGGCTAGAGTCAGTCTGTGCAGCTACACACCCCCAACTGGTTACCTCCCCTCTGTTCCTTTACTGAAGGCAAATAGCAATTCATTCATAACTTCTAGTGCAAATAATAAAGGAATGGCACAACATACAGCCATAAGAATTCTGATTAAGTTATCAACTACCCACAGTATAGGGGATGACAGATTGGTGGAGGTCCCAGTGGTGGTACCCCCCACTGATCTAATACTTATCCCCTTTCCTGTGGATAACAGATAACATAACCAGAATATCCCTTTAATGCAAACTGCCCCCATAAAAACTAAAATTTGTGTCAGTGTCAAACAGTTTGGCCATGGCTGTACACTGTTGAGGCCAGTGATTGACTGCAGTGGTCACATATTGTTGACGTGATGTCGGTGTTAAAGTCCTGTAACCAAAGACCAGCAGCCTGTCGTTGAATGTGAATAGGGCGAGTTGCGTCCCACTGTAGAGCTGCTGTGTGGTGGTGAAAGGGTGGGCCTCACTACACATTGTGCTCTACTGCCTGCCTTCATCTTACAGCACTGCTCAGCCTGACAGCTTACTGCACACAGGATCTCATCAGTTATACAGCACGCAGGAACTCTGCTCCTCCACAGATAGCATGATGCAATCCTGTGTGTGATATACCATCATGGCTGAGCAGCCTGACAGGAATGGGAGCAGGATCACATCATTGTCAGTTGTCTTTCTACCACTGCACATTCATATTGGCAGATTTACTAATGCTTTATGGCAGGAATAAATCAAGTGTCATCATTTCCACCTACAAATAAATGAACTACAGCTTTCTTCAATAAAAAGAATACACAGTAATCAGTGAAATCCATAATAAACTTGGTTATGTTTTAATATTGAAATTCTCTTTTTTTTTTTTTTTTTATACAGTTTGGTCAAAAGTCACATGTAGAATGTGCCCGATTTTCACCTGATGGCCAGTATTTAGTGACTGGGTCAGTTGATGGATTTATTGAGGTGTGGAACTTCACAACAGGAAAAATCAGAAAGGCAAGTTCTATGCATATCAAAATAACTTGTTATATTTTTGTGTTGCATAATACGGCTCATCTCAAATGGTGAATCCTCCAGTGCTGTGAAGAAGTATCACCTGTTGTTCTATAGTACCTTCACGGAGACTGGATTAAATGTTTAACTGTGTGCATCCAGCAGATGGGTGGACATATAGAACATGTCATGTAAAGTACTTTAGGAAACGTTGATCTTGCTTAACTCATAAATGGGAAAAGACAGGTCAAAACTGACACTTCCAAGAGTGTGAAGCCCTTCCCATTGGCGAAATCCGAGCTGAATTCAATAAGACAGGTTTAAAAATACGTTTCTGCCACCAAATTTCACAGGTTGGAAATCAGTTTTCTTCAAATTACAGCTAAAGAGGTTTTCTGGGATTTAACTCCTGATGACCTATCCTCAGGATAGGTTATCAGTATCTGATCAGCGGAGGTCTGACACCCAGGACCCCCGCCGATCAGCTGTTTGAGAAGGCATCGGCACTCCTGTGAGCGCCGCGGCCTTCTCTCAACTTTTCCTAGGCCAGAGACATCACGCTTATCGGTCACGTGGCCTAGGAGCAGCTCAGCCCCATTCAAGGGAATGGGGCTGAGCGTGATACCAAGCACCGCTGCTGTACAATGTACGGCGCTGAGATTGGTGAACGGGGAGAAGGTAGCGGTGCTTGGTACCTTCTCAAACAGCTAATCGGCGGGGGGCCCTGGTGTTGGACCCCCACCGATCAGGTACTGATGACATAACTGAGGATAGGTCATCAGTAGTTAAATCCTGGAAAACCCCTTTAAAAGGGTACTTAGGATAGATATTCAGTGCATTTGAAAAGTCTTCCGGCCCTTTCACTTTTTCACATTTTGTTATCTTCAATCTGCACTAGATACCCCATGATGAGAAAGTGTAAACAGAATTTTAGAAATGTTTGCAAATTTATTAAAATGTAAAAAAGGAAAAACTAATATTTTGCACAGTTGTAAGTTCTAAGACGCTTTGCTATAACACTTGAAATTTATCTCTGGGAGCTTTCCATTTTTCTTGATCTGATATGTTTCTACCCCTTGCTTGGAGTTCACCTGTGGTAAGTTCAGTTGATTGGACATGATTTGGAAAGACTCAGCCCTGTATATATAAGGTCTCACAGCTGACAATACATATCAGAGCAAAAACCAAGCCATAAGTAAGAAAAAACTGCCTGTAGACCTCAGACACGATTGTAGGGAGGCACAGATCTAGAGAAGGGTACAAATAATTCTGCTGCAACCTCACCGAACTTAAAGGGGTTGTCCGGGATTAAACTCAGTTTTAGAAACATGAGATATCCCCTTGCCTTGCAGTTGGAAGGTCCTCCTCTTGATTTTCTACATTTTTTGCACTTCTCCAGTGCTCCTAAGGTCCCCCACTCTGATCTCTGGAATGTTTACATTTCTGCTCCTGTGTTATGGTTCCCACAATGCAGCGAGGCATTGCTGCTTCCAGGCTGTACGTCCCCCTCATTATTATTCCGCCTCCTAACACTTAGCCACGCCCCTAAACAACTTAGTTCTCGGCCTCCTTCAGTGAATAACGCCCCTCAACTCCCCGGAAGGGCGTTACCTAGTGCTGCCAGTTACCACCTACTAACCTCCCTCCCTGCGCTCTGCAGAATACCCTTGTGTGCCAATGACGTCACCGGGCTCCTTGCGAAGTGGAAGAAGAGGCTTGGCTCTCCATAAAGGAGCCCGGTACATCACCTCACTTGCAGAAAATACTCACTTCCGGCTTGCGCTCTGGATAGGATAAATGGGGGCATCCAATTAGGAAAATAAAGGTAACGCACAGATATATATACACTTAAGATGACTTTGGTGCTATTAAAGAAGAACTCCCGACAAAAATTTTATTCCATGTCCTGCTAGAAATGTACATGATATAATCTGTAGTGAATGTCATTTTCTTACCAGTGTCTGAATTTTTGACTTATATCATCCTGAAGTTTATCTGTGTCATGTGACTAGGAATTAGACCCACCAACTCACACAGCACCTTATGTGTGGACAGGAAGTCTAATTTTCTATGCATTCCTATGGGAGCCTCACTTTCAGTCTCATAGGAATGAATAGAGAAGTGACTGGCTTGCTGTTCTGGGTCAGCTGGAGGTCAGGGAGTTGGTCACATGACCCAGCTACAATAAGAAGAGAGGTTTTTACTCAGAGAAACAGTCACTGATAAGAAAATGACAATCCCTACAGATAATATCATGCACCTTTCTAACAGTTCAGAGAATAAAAATTTTTGCGGGAGTTCTTCTTTAAACAAGTGTCACCAATCCTGGACAACCCCCTTTAAGTGATCAGAGAGAAGAGCCTTGGTAAGAGAGATGACCAAGAACTTTGGTCACTCTGGTTGAGCTCCAAAGATCCTATGTGCAGATCGGAGAAACTTCCAAAAGGTCAACCATCACTGCAGCACTCCACCAATCTGGGCTTTATGGCATAGCGGCCAAAAAGAAGCCTTTCCTCAGTAACAGATATGTGAAAGTTTGCAAAAAAAGCACCTAAAGGACTCTTAGGGCTCATTCACACTACCGTAAGCTGTCCATGCTGTGGTCCGCAATGCACAGGCTCTGGCCGTGTGAATCCTTTATTTGCAGCACAGACCCATTGACTTCAATGGGCCCACAACCCGCAATATATGGCAAAAGATGGGACATATCCTATCTTTTTCGGTGCTGAGGCACGGACCAAAAATCCCAATAGAAGCTCTTCATAGTGCTTCTGTGGGCTTCCAATCCGTGCCTCCGCTCCGCACTGTGCCGTATCTTGCAGACTGTGGACCCATTCAAGTCAATGGGTCCACATCCATGATACAGGATTCACACGGCTGGTGCCTGTATATTGTGGACCCGCCGTTTGCAGTCCACAATACAGGCACAGACGGCCGAAGGTCATGTGAATGAGCCCTTAGACTGTGATCAAAAAGATTCTCTGTTCTGATGAAACCAAGATTGAACTTTTTGACTTCAATTCTAAGTGTCATGTTTGGAGGAAACCAGGCACGGCTCATCACCTGCCCAGTACCACCCCTACAGTGACGGATGGTGGTGGCAGTATCACGCTATGAGGGTGTTTTTCAGTGGTGAGGACAGGGAGACTGGTCAGAGTTGATGGAAAGCTGAATGAAGCAAAGAACAGAGATATTATTAAAACCTGATCTAGTGTGCTCTAGACCTCAAACTGGGCCAAAGGTTCACCTTCCAAGAAGACAGTGACCCTAAGCACACAACCAAGACAACACAGGAGTTGCTTAGAGACAGCTCTGTGAATGTCCTTTAGTGGCCCAGCCAGAGCCATGACTTGAATCCAATCGGCGTTTTGTAAAAAGAAAAAAGAGAGTTATATTACCAAATATCTCAGAAACTAAGACAAATGATAATAAGTGTTCATAGGCGCCAAAGGGTGTAAAAGGATATATTATCCGAGGCGATAAAACAAAATGACAGAGTATTAAAATAAATAAAATTAGTTGTGAGGCTGCACAAAGGTCCTAGCACTAGGGAAAGAAAATCTCTGTGCTAAAATGTAAGTGGTGTAAGGAAAGGTTAAGTCTATTATAGATCAAAACCAAAAAGGACCAAGAATAGGCGCCAATAGAATTATCAACCTGGTGAGAACTCACCAATAGTAAAGCTGTGAAGCAATAATAAGCTTTAGTATATAGAGTGCACAGCGTGAGGTATAAAATAATTAGAAGTGCTAAAAACACGAAAAACAATATAGAATGGTACTCACTCTACTGGGGAGGATGTCTCTCGGATAAAACTCAAGACACCTTGAGACAGAGCCCCCCCAAGCCAGGTTCGCTTCGAGAATCTAAGGATATGATGACAGCAGCCGGTAAACGCTTCGTTTTCAATCCCTTTATTCACAAAAACTCAGGCTTGGTTTTCAACGCGTTTCGGGGGGATTGATAATACCCCCCTTCTTCAGGAAAAGTATAGCAAGAGCCAATAATGTATTACAAGACATTACAGATATACATACATTTATAGTAGCAAATAGAGGTGTCTGCTTTCGTCAACTGCTGTTTGCACGTGTCGGGCGGGAATCGGATGTTACCATCCCGGATATCCGGTTTGCGTTCCAAGGTGGAACGCTTGACAATCAAATAGAATGGATGAATTAAATTGAGATCAAAATAAAGTTATTGATATAAATTCAATTTATATCAATAACTTTATTTTGATCTCAATTTAATCTCCACTTTTACTTTATAACCACATCATAACATATATTTTTATTAAAACTTTCATCCATTCTATTTGATTGTCAAGCGTTCCACCTTGGAACGCAAACCGGATATCCGGGATGGTAACATCCGATTCCCGCCCGACACGTGCAAACAGCAGTTGACGAAAGCAGACACCTCTATTTGCTACTATAAATGTATGTATATCTGTAATGTCTTGTAATACATTATTGGCTCTTGCTATACTTTTCCTGAAGAAGGGGGGTATTATCAATCCCCCCGAAACGCGTTGAAAACCAAGCCTGAGTTTTTGTGAATAAAGGGATTGAAAACGAAGCGTTTACCGGCTGCTGTCATCATATCCTTAGATTCTCGAAGCGAACCTGGCTTGGGGGGGCTCTGTCTCAAGGTGTCTTGAGTTTTATCCGAGAGACATCCTCCCCAGTAGAGTGAGTACCATTCTATATTGTTTTTCGTGTTTTTAGCACTTCTAATTATTTTATACCTCACGCTGTGCACTCTATATACTAAAGCTTATTATTGCTTCACAGCTTTACTATTGGTGAGTTCTCACCAGGTTGATAATTCTATTGGCGCCTATTCTTGGTCCTTTTTGGTTTTGATCTATAATAGACTTAACCTTTCCTTACACCACTTGAATCCAATCGAACATCCCTGTAGAGACCTGAATACCGCTGTCCACCATTGTTCCTCATCCAGCCTGAGAGGATCCGCAGAGAATCGCAGAAAACCCCCAAATCTTGGTGTGCAAACCTTGTAAAGGGTCTGAATACTTATGTCAATGCAATATTATATTTTTTCTTTTGAATAAATTTGCAAAGATTTCAAACATTCTACAGGGTGGCCCATGAAAAAGTACCCTGCCTCCAATATCTCCAAATCAAATTAAATAATAAATCAGTTTTAGTTACCCATAGCAGCCAATCGGAGCTCAACTTTCAGTTCCTACAGGGCTAATTGGTTGCTATGGACAACTAAGACTGATTTATGGTTAGGCAGTTTGATTTGGAGATATTGGGCTACTTTTTTGTGAGCCACCCTGTATTTTCACTTTCTCATTATGGGCTATTGAGTACAGAGTGATGGGGAAAATATAATTGGGTTGACCCTGCTGATTAAAAAGAAACCTTTCCTTTGTGTATATGTTGAACTGCTGTAGAAATGTTTTTTTATTTTTTTAAATTTTATATACAAATGAGCAAGTTCAAGCGCCAGGGGGTGGCCATACCTCTTGGAGCACTGCATGAAGAGAATTACAAAAGCAGTGCTCCAAGGGCTCTGTCTGGTCTTCTGGTGCTCAAACTTGCTCATTTGCATATAAATCGCTTATAGATGCTATAGGAACTTAGAGTGAATCGGTTTTAATAACTATCAGGGAATAGTTATTCTGTATGTACATCAGGGTGTTTAGAGTTGAGCTATTATTTTGTCAGTCTATTAACTATATCTTTACTATAGACTGGTGTTATATGTATTGACTTCTAGTTATGGCTGGCTTGCAAGCAACCACTTTTGTACATGCATTGAAAATTCCAGCTTTATCGAGTACAGACAGAGGCACATTAGTTGTACTGAATGATGACCCTACATGTTTTGCCGAGATCCGGCATCATCAGAGGTTGGGGGCTAAAGCTCCTAATTAGGGATGAATGAACCCGAACTTTACAGGTTTGGGTTCGGCGTTCTTGTGGTGTAGGAATTCTAATATGACGGATGAAAACAGAAGTCTATGGCCAAGCATAAAAGATCCGTCCAGACGGATGCTTGGCCATAGACTTCTGTTATGACTGATCAAAGCACAATTCCTCTTAAAGGCTTCCATTTTCCGTTATAACGGAATTCCTACACCACCCAACCTGAACCAGTCAAGTTCGGGTCCGCTCATCCCTACTCCTGATGACTCCAGAACTAAGAGAAACAAGTATGAGAGGCATTGAGACTGCACTTTGCTCACCACAATCAGTGGGGCAGAGTTACTAATCAAATTGTGGCAGAATTCCAATGGAATTTGTGCCCAAAAAACGTTGCATGCACTACACGGGTGGCCCACCACAGCCACTGATTGGCTGACTGGACAGTCCAAGCCATTTCCTGCATATCAAGATCAGGAAGTGGAGAGGAGTGGGGACTGGTGCAGGGACAACTGATCAGTAAGATGACTAATGATTACTTATTACTGACTGGGTCCAGTTTTGAATCCAAAATTTTCTCCTGGAATACCCCTTTAATTTTAATGGGATACAATTAGAGCTGGGCGATATGGCAAAAAAACAAAAATCTCGATTATTATTATTATTATTTTTTTTTTTTTTAAATTTTGCACGATTTAAATCTCGATTTTCTTATGTTAGTAAAAAATATAAAAAAATAAATAAAAAAAGCCTACTGTGCCCCCTCCCCTGAGCCACCATCATAATAATAAATAAAAAAAAATCTCTCACCTGTCCTGCGCCCCTCTTCTTCTCCCGGCGCTGCACTGTCACCTGACTGCGTGCACTACGTCCTGACGCTGTACGCGGTCAGGACAGTGCAGCGCAGACTCGGAAAAGAGGAGGAGCGCCGGACACCGAAGCGGAGCCGCGGCGCAGGACAGGTGAGAGATTTTTTTTTATTTTATATGTCGGGTGCCGTTTTTAGGAAAATCGAATTCACGATTTTCCTAAAAAATAAAATCGTGAGGCTTGCAATGGGCGAATTAATCGAATTAATTCGATTAATCGCCCAGCCCTAGATACAATGTTGCAAAGAATAAATGTTTACACTGTGACTTCCAGGAGGGTTAAAGGTGATCATATAACCCTTAGTCTTTTGATGTGCTTTCTCTTTTTAGGACTTGAAGTACCAAGCACAAGATAACTTTATGATGATGGATGATGCTGTGTTGTGCATGTGCTTTAGTAGGGATACAGAAATGCTAGCAACAGGAGCTCAAGATGGTAAAATTAAGGTATGATTTAATCAAGGATCCCCCCATATTAAAATATGCACACAAATAGTATGTGGAGGTTTAATTTTTAATTTCCATCCTTAGGTGTGGAAAATTCAGAGTGGGCAATGTTTGAGGAGGTTTGAACGTGCTCACAGTAAAGGTGTCACATGCCTCAGCTTCTCAAAAGACAGCAGTCAAATCCTCAGTGCTTCATTTGACCAGACTATCAGGTGAGCTACTGTCTTCCTACTTATTCCACAACCACAGTATAAAATGATGATCATTGTAAAAACTGGAGTAACAACAAGGCAAGAACAAAGAAATCTTGTAGGCTAGGGAAACGGCCCTGTACTCCACCTGCACCACTGTCCCTACCTACTTGGATGACCTGCCCTAAATAGTGCCCCCCAACTTGGCGATGGTCCCTAACTTGACGAAGTGCAGGTACCTAAACCTTGTGGGGTAAAAGAGTGGTTGGCTAGAAAGAGGTCAGAACCAGACGGGCAAACCCAGGACTGGATCAAAAGTATTTTAAGTGGTTGTCTGCATTTTTAATATTGATGACTGATCCTCAGGATAGGTCATAAATATCAGATTGTCAGGGGCAAACTGTTGGTATCCTCTCCAATCAGCTTTTTGAAGAGAAAGCATTGCTTGTGCGAGCACTGCCTTCTCTTCATTGTTTACCTGGTCGCTGGCGCAACCACAGTGGTCAGCAGGTGTAATTACTGTTACATTCATAGGAGGGAGAACCCCTTTTAAATGCTTCCTTCACACACTATTTTGGTTTGCCATTTTTTTACCAGTAAAAAAACACCATAGAAACCTTTTGCAAATGGAAAAAAACTGCTGGAAAAACACTGTTCAAACTTCAGTTTGCTGTTTTCTTAAAAAAGGACATACAAGCTTTTTCCCTACTGCCATTTTTTGTAAGTCCTGCATTTTATATTTCACAAAGACTTTCAGCTAACATCTGGAGCTGGCTTTTTTTCTGACAAAAAAATCTAATTGCTGAGAAACAGCAGTAAAAAGCTATGTGTGAATCCACGCGAAAGAAGAAAAATACATAGTGAACGGGAGCAGTGCTGCAGTAACCAGGTACACTCAGTACACAGCGAATGGAGCTATGTATTTCAGGTTCCTAGGCTGGTTCCCTGTGCTGTAGCTAGTGAACACAACTGATCTGTAGGAGTGTCTGAAAACAGGTTCCCGCTGATCCTTAGAAAAGGTCATCAATAGTTAAGTCCTAGAATACTCCTACGGATAGGAACTCTACAATTCACATCGAAGGTACCCTTGTACCGTCAGACCATTTATAAATGCAGTACATGAAGATGGAGTGCATGCTTCTGTCTACTATTTATCTTATTTGGTTTTTGACTATATGTGAAATAGCAATGTCATCTCTTCAATCTGAATGACTTCATTCACAGGTTATGCATTGCTCCATTATTTTAATGCTGGTGTATTTTGAAACGTTCTTTTTAGAATCCATGGATTGAAGTCTGGTAAAACCCTGAAGGAATTCAGAGGACATTCCTCATTCGTGAATGAGGCTACTTTCACACAGGATGGTCACTACATTATAAGTGCATCTTCTGATGGCACGGTGAAGGTATATAAAATCTAATGTATTTTAGCCACTTGTGGATTATTATTACACTTTGAATGTCAGTGTAGTCTGCTCAATGCTGATACTTTTGCAGCCTGACATATTTTCTGTACCTTGTATACTGCTTGAGTGTTTCATGACTGTTTTGTTCATCGAGGTTTGGAATGTAAAGACCACTGAGTGCGCCAACACGTTCAAGTCCCTCGGCAGCACTGCTGGAACGGACATCACAGTAAACAGTGTTATTCTGCTGCCAAAGAATCCAGAGCACTTCGTTGTGTGTAACAGATCAAACACAGTGGTCATTATGAACATGCAAGGACAGGTAAGGAGACTTGCACTTGTATCATTGGGGAGTTGCCTTCAGGTAAAGTATGAGCCACCAAGATAATTGACTACCAGCTAAGGTCTGGGAAAAGTGAGCTATTTTGTCTAAGTTGTCATACTGGATGTACGTTATAATGTGAATCTCTCAATACTGACTTTCATAATTAATACCGTCCAGATTGTAAGAAGCTTCAGCTCTGGTAAGAGAGAAGGTGGTGACTTTGTGTGCTGCACGTTATCGCCTAGAGGAGAGTGGATCTACTGCGTTGGAGAGGATTTTGTGCTCTACTGTTTCAGCACAGTCACTGGCAAACTGGAGAGAACTCTAACTGTAAGTAAAGAGTTTTTCGTGACCATGCCTTTAGTGCCAAATATGGGTTATGTGAACGCCTAAGAGGCAATCCTTCCTGTTTATATGTACTGTCTGACGCTTAGCATTTATTTAAACATGGGGCATTAGTTTTATCTTTTTCTTAGCAAAGTCTCTCCCGTTCCTGTCACGAAATTCAGGGAATTTCACACCTTGTGCAATTATACTAATTCTGTAGATCACCGGACACACTCTGGACTTTTGCCGTAATATGTTTATCGCAAATTTGAAATCACTTGCTCTCCTGACTGTGAAGTGAAGGGGCTTGACGCCTGGCGCCGTAGTACTACGGCGCGCTGATCGGGCGGGTGAAGGAGCTGTGCCTGCCCGATCAGCTGCAGGGGGCCGGCTGTTCCCAGTAGCTGGACCCCTGCTCCATAGGCCCGCATTGGTGAAAACACTGATGCGGGCGTATTAACCCTCGATGTGCCGCGGTCTGCGCTGACCGTGGCACATGCGATCCAGGCATCGGTAAGTAGGGTCCATCGGTTCCCCGCGCTGCTGTTACGGGGACCCGATGGCTTGGATAGCAGCCCGATGCCTTCCTTAGGCATCGTGGCTACTATCCCTGCTTGCCTGTGTGATCCAGCCCCCTGGATCGCACAGGAAGCAGGCTGTAAGTGTATTACATTGAGTAATACACTTACAGCCAAAGCATTACAATACAACAGTATTGTAGTGCATTGTAAAGGGGATCAGACCCCAAAAAGTTACCGCCATTTTTTGGTCACCTTCCCTCACAAAAAGTGTAATAGCAGGTGATCAAAAAGGCGTATTTAACCCAAAATGGTACCAATCAAACCATCATCTTGTCCCGCAAAAATGTTACCCTACCTGAGACAATCTCCCTGACTTTCAGTCGGGTGAGGAGGACGGATCCGTTTGGTATGAGTGTTATACCAAATGGATCCGTCCCCATTGACTTGCACGCAGCTGAGGACGGATCCGCAATGCCTGTGGGCATTCGTTCGCAGGGGAGCCGAGCGCTACAGTGCTCGTAACAAGCATGTTCGCTCATCTCTAATAATAACTATTTTTGGAGGTATTACTGTGTATTTTGAAAGTAGAGAAATTGAAATTTGGAAAATTTTCCAAATTTTTGGTAAATTTGGTATTTTTTGTATAAATAAAAATGAAATATTTTGCCACAAATTTACTACTGTCGTGAAGAACAATATGTGACGAGAAAACAATTTCAGAATGGCCTGGATAAGTAAAAGCGTTCCAAAGCTATTACCACATAAAGTGACACATGTCAGATTTGCAAAAAATGGCCTGGTCACGAAGGTGAAAACAGGCCCGGGGTTGAAGGTGTTAAAGGGGTTTTCTGAAAGTATGATGTTGATGACCTATCCTCAGGACAAGTCATCAAATTCTTACCGATGAATGAGCGCTGCAGCCAAACGCTATGCTGTTCCTTCTTTAGCAGCTGTGGTTAGTATTGCAGCCCAGGCCCATTCAGTTGAATGGACTGAGCAGCACCTAGGCCGTGTGGCTGATGGTCGTGACGTCACTCCAGATTCGTTGACAGACACCCCGTTGATGGACCCCATTGACTATAATGAAATATTTTGGGTTTCTGACATTTTGCCGTACAAATGAATGCACTGTGCTGCATTATTTGGGGAATATGTTTCACATGCTGGGCAGCATATAGCTGGATGTGTAGGGTCAGTCATTAGCAGATCTAAGTTGCCCATAAAGACAGTAATTGCAGCACTATTGTATCTTGTAGTAAAGTGGCATGCATGCAATGTCTGACAGGGAAAAGGAATTAAGGGGATTGCAAGCCTTTTGCATTGGGAATCCCACCCATAAGCCAGAAAGCCCTGGCAGTGTGAAAGCTGTACTGCACAGAGCTGGGCAAGACCATGAAAATCTGAAATAATTACTGAGTTTGTGTGTTCACCTGGTACCTAGGAGCTTTTTTGTTTTTATATGTAGCGTATTTTTCACTTTATAAGACGCAGCCGATGATAAGACGCACCACAGATTTTAGAGGAAGAAAATAAGAAAAAAATATTTTTCATCAGACATCATATCAGATCTTCAGATCAGATCCCCATAAATATTAGGACATCACATCAGACCCACATATCAGCCCTCCATGTCAGAACCCTATCAGCCCTTATGTCCTAACCCCATCAGACCTCAAATTAGCCCTTTATTTTTGACCCCATCAGACCTCAGATCAGACTAAAATAAAAAAACTCCTCTTACCTCTCCTGCGCCCTGGCTCCTCTTCATCTCTGGCAGAAGTCACTATCCCCTGTCTTTTCCGGCCCGCGCTGCATTGTCACCCGACGGTGTGTAGTGTCAGGTCATAATGCGCACACTACGTCCTGACACTGTGCGGGTCAGGACAGTGCAACGCCGGCCCCAGCAAAGAAGACCAGGGAGGGCGAGTACAGAACTGCTTGCAGCACTTCATTACCCGCTCCTGGCACCTAATACATAGTAGTGAGCGCTTCCATAATGGAAGTGCCCACTAGAATTTGCTTTATAAGACTCAATGCAATTTTCCCTCCACTTTTGGGGGAAAAAAAGGGTGTCTTATAAAGCGAAAAATACGGTATATATTTTTTAAAGTGAATAAGCAGCTGGGTACTGCCACTTTAACTCCCTCATTCCAGTTTTAGAAAAGTTACTCTTGTCTCTTCCTGATAAAATGTGTTCCCTCAAGTGTCACTGACTTCATTTGTACACTGTACACTTACTGCTTTTGCCTTTTTAATGCTCTAGTGCAGTGGTTCTCAACTCCAGTCCTACCTGCCACTGATTTCCTTAGTACACTTACATGCTTACCACAGGTATTCATTCTGTGGGATATTCCTAAATCCTGACTGGCAGGTGGGTCCGAGGACTGGAGTTGAGAACCACTGCTCTAGAGTCTGTGGTTGTTCTTCATATTTCATTATAATGTGACGCATAGAAGCTTCTAAATGCCTGACGTTAAAACATGTATGGGTGACAATTAAAGGGGTTGCTCAGTAGTTGTAAATGCCTTAAAAAAGGCTTGAAGTGTTTTATAAATGAAAAAAAAAGAAAATAAAACAAGCAGTAATCACTGAATTGATTCCATACAGGCGCTCCCCAGGTCTCGGATCGGTCTCTCCTTCCTGGTCCCTGTCAGCACAAAGGAAATGACCATTTAGCCAATAACTGGCTGCAGAGGTGATCCCCCTCAGCTAGTAATGGTCCGCACCATCATTTTCTGAATGTCAGGCAGGACCAGGAAGCAGAGAGCAGATGGGGACCTGAGGGAGCATTGAAATGAGAAGTATATTTTGGCATTTATCTTCTTCTTTACTTGTCTAGGTGCACGAGAAAGATGTCATTGGAATTGCCCATCATCCTCACCAGAATTTGATTGGTACCTACAGTGAAGATGGCCTTCTTAAACTCTGGAAACCATAATAGTTTAAACCATTGAAAGAGACTGATTAGATGACAGTAGTTTGTACTTTTTGTTTTTGTGACTGTTTTTTTTTTTTTCTATGGCAGTATACCGGTGATATGAATATACAGTGAATATTCCAGTCATATTTTATGTCCACATATACATGATGCCATTTTTTACATCTGATAAATACTGTGTAATACAAATGATCAATATGTTATAGTCCTCATGCCATATTTTAAAATGGAAAAATGTCATTCAAATATATAATCAATTCCACGTTAACCAGTTTGCTAGACTTCCATTGTGTGCATGTGTCTTCCCCAAATGGAGAAAATGGCAAGAACATGACGAGTCTCATTACTGTCAGTTCCCGGAAATTTGATGATGTCTGGTGCCTCTGTGATCACTTCCCTTAAAGGGCTTGTCCCACGAAAAATATTCTACAGTTTTCAAACCAGCACCTCAATCTGAATACTTTTGTGATTGCATGTAATTAAAAATTTATTATAGATACTGAGTTATTCAATAAAATGTATCTGTATAGCGCCACTTAATTTCTTATTTCTTTGTCCTGCTCACTGAGAAGGCCGCACATGCTCAGTTTCATCTTTCAACTGCCTCCTGAGCTGTGATAGGGAGAGTATGGACACGCCCCCTAAGCTCCAGCAGAAAAGACACTCCCCTTGAGCTGTCAGCTTGATATAAATGTAGCAAAGCAATGAATGAGGAGATCTCTGGATCCTGTGAGGTACAGGGCTGGTTCTAGTTTTTTTAGAAAGAGACCCCCATGGACTATATGATATCTGATTTTCATTTTGTACGTTATTCGTGGGATAACCCCTTTAAGTAGAGAAATCATTAAAATAGGCATGAATGGTCAAGATTATCCTAACAATTCTCAAGTTATGTTTTAAATATTCTGTTTTCTAATGAGAATATTAGGGTTATGTTTGTGTTGTCACATATAAGATAGGCCAGATATTCCACTTCCCCTTGTGGAACTGTTAAATTGGGTTTCTCATACTGTAGAGCTGCTTTAGCTCTCCTTGCCCGTAACATGTAAACAGTGTGGTCGTACGTGAATTTCTTTCACTAACAGATTTGTATGTTGAAATGCAATCTGTTTTGGACTTCTTGGTCACCACCTAAGGGTCCATGTCATTGCAGATCCGCAAAACACGGACACCGGCCATGTGCTGGCACAATAGAAATGCCTTATCTTGTCTGTGGCTGCGGACAAGAATAGGACATGTTCTATTTTTTTGCGGCCCCATTGAAAATGAATGGGTCTGCACCCGTTCCACAAAATAGTGGAACGGATGCAAAACCATTCATACGGATGTGTGAATAGACTAACAGTTTTGCCTGAGCCCTGAATCCAGACATATCCCCTTCTTCACCCAGGCAGCCCTTCTGAGATGAGCATTGGGGCATTTCATGCTCCGATGCTCTCCCTTGTCCTACGCTGTCTTTTGTGTTTGTTTTTACACTGCTAGGTGTAGGCTACACCTAGCAGTGTTGCAGGTGACTTCACCAGCACTGATGGGGAAGGGGGGTCACTTTACAGGAAAAAGTATTGCGATGCGATACCAAAAAAAACACAAAAACCTCAGGAGGTTAATGTGTGTGTGTGTATATATATTTTATTATTTTTTGGGGGGCAAAGTATCGATTGTCCATTAAGTCAGGAAGTCCTTGATAAGGGTCACTTATTTCCATGTGTAAAACCATATGCTTTATGTTAATAGTAACACCGTCAACTACCTCCTCACATAATGGACAACATGGGGTTAAAGGGAGTCTGTCACCTCATTTTCCACTTCATCCCTCATGACAGCACGACTGGAGGATGTTCCCCTTTGACCTCTATAGGACAGGAAGCAGAGAGTTTAAAAGGTCCCTCTCACCTCCACCCTCCAGTGTTCTTCCTGTCTCTACAAGGGATAGATGCAGAGAGGATTCCCTGCTCTGGGATTGAAGAGTTTTCTACAAGAACTTTTAGGGCCTAAGGCTGGGACTAGGATCGGGCGGTATCTGACCAAACCTTCCAGTTCCTGTATAGCCTTGCTAATACCTATTGGTGCAGAGGTCCCTTAGCAGCCCAAAACCCACCTGGCAGGAGCCTATAGGTGGGTTCTCTGTCGGCCAGGGTGCGATCGGGGGGGTTCATCCTCTTGCTTCCTACCCTTCAAGTGGCTGTGCCAGCATCTCCCATGGGGGAGTTTCCTGGCCTGCTCCTAACCCTGATGAATTGAGACAACTGGAGTTTCCCTCTTTGGGTTTATGGAGCT
Source organism: Rhinella marina (assembly GCA_900303285.1). Classification (NCBI taxonomy): domain Eukaryota; kingdom Metazoa; phylum Chordata; class Amphibia; order Anura; family Bufonidae; genus Rhinella; species Rhinella marina. The sequence continues at coordinate 123,891 of ONZH01019325.1, read as the reverse complement.
TTGATCTGCTGTTCCTTGGGTGGAATTCAGCAGTATCATGCCTCGGTGCTCCTGGATCAATGATTGTGTACACTCCAGAGGATACACATCTTGAGGCATGGAAAAAGTCAGCAGCTGGATGGGCCGTTCACCTCTCCTTACCAACGCTCCTTATGCAGTTGGGGCAGAAGCTGCATGACCATACTGGGTGCTTGCCTTGGCAGCACATACTCTAAAATTGGTAAGTAAACCTCGCAGACTGTTTTTCAGGTAAGTAAACTGGGCATGTGCTTTTCCAGGCCTGATTGCCTCTGCAGTTCTGATTACATTAATTAAGAAACTGGTGTAGAGTTAAATGGCTGGCTCGGGCCATAGTTGTATCACCTGTTTTGTTTAATGTATCACCTCTGGCCATGGCCTGCGGCCCTTTTGCCTCTGTGTCTTGTCTTTCGTAATGTGAATTATTGTCACTTGAGGATGATAACAACCTTATAGGTAGTCACCCCAGTTACCCCCTAGGTGGTGCTGTTGCCATGACACACAAAAAAGAAGCAAGGTGGAAGGCAGGAAGTTAGTGCCCAGGAAAGTGACCTGATAAAGATGAGTGGTATATCAATCTGTGGACTCTACTAGCAGTAGTGATCAGGGGTAACCTGGGTAGATCTATGATCTACGTTTTTGCACAATGCTATATTTTGAGCCACATTCCTCCGGGACAATGTGGATATCTATAGCATTTGTAAATATGAGAATATATATACTGTCTGTAAATTACGGAAGTCTAGTACAGTACGCTTTACATAAGGAAGTTAACAGTGCCGAGGAGCCCAAGTTGGACCGGAATAGCCGGCTCCCCTCTGTCCGAGCATGGTCAGAAACCTGCCGCCTCTCTCCCGAAGCACATTGTTGTTTGTTGAAAGCCCGGTGCTAAATCATTTGTAGATTACCTGTTTCGGGGTTAAGCTTTGTGTGCAACAGAGAGGCTTTCTTGCTATGATCTATTGAAAGTTAACCCTTGAGCCAAGCGGGTTGTCGCTACAGTATTAGTGCTCTATACAAGAGGAACCACAGGTTCAGACATGGCTGTATGTGTTGGCTGAGGGAACTACTATGTAGGATTAGGACTAAATGCCTCTAAGTCAGACTCCCTACTAAAGGTGACGATACTGCATTAGTCTGTCCAGAAGCTCTGAAATTGAGTAAAATCCTACCCGGGCTTTTGTTATCGTGATTTAAAGCCTCAACCTGTCTGTGAACTGTCTTTATATGAATTACAACTATGTTTTTCTATGTTAATGCATTGATTTATTTACTCAAGACTAGTGTTTTTCAGTAAATGTAAACGTATATTGTTGAACTAGACTCTATCTACATTATTCTATCTATTTGCACCTAAGGGTGCTGATGTCACGGATAATCGGGGACCCCGTCTTCTCTGCACCAAAAAAAAGAAAGGAACCCATAACATCAAGGGTATCCTGGCCACCACTGGGCAGGAGACTCCCTCATCACCAGAGTGCCCGGGGCAGCCTGGTACCTTTCTCTCACTGCACGCCAGCCCGAGGAACCATTAAACGTGAATAGAGTCTCTGCATTCCTTTGTCCACATTCACACATAAGAGTTGGGCTCTATACACTGCACAGGTCCTGGGGGCCCCTACCACTCCTCAATTCCTGGGTCTCAGGGCTAGTCCTGTAATCCAGCCTGTGACCTTGAGAATAGGCCGGCAGATGTGTTCTTGGTTGGCCTGGTTTTTGTCAGCAGAGTTCTTTTTTCATACCAATCTGGTCTGGGATCCCAAACTTATCCTGGACCGATATGATGCTAATGGTAGAGTTTGGTTTACCTCAACGTTGATTCCATTCCTGCTAAACACCTTAGCCGGGCCTTACCTCTTACACATATCATATAGGCTTACTGGGATAGTAGACTTTCATACTATAACAATTAAAGCTTTAAAATTAACAAGAATAGAGACCTTCCATAATACTTGGTGCAGGATTATATATCATGTTTCAATATTTTACCTGAGTTTAAAGCGGGTCACTTTTCCGCGATGGTACTTACCATTTAAACCAAGCTTAGAAATAGTGGGCATCCTTTTATTCTGATGTCCAATAAGACAATTTATGTCTCCATCAAATTAAGTATTACGTCTATAAACAGACGTAGGTCTGTTGATCAAGGATTTCGATTTATAGACTTTTTAAAGATCAGCCTGGGTCCCAGGTTTGGTTGTCTAGATTTAATCCTCTTGCAAAATCAGAAATCTGTCTCAGGTTTCTGATTTGATATTGGAGTATTTTTATCTAATAAATACCTGGAATATGTCGTCTTTAGACTTGGTCCCGACCCCAACCCCCCCCCCCCTTTAAATTATAATTTGGTAGCTCTCCAGTCGTGCTGTCATGAGGGATGAACTGGAAATACAGAATTAGACTTACCAGTAATTCAGTTTCCTGAGATTCCCTCATGACAGCACCCGTATATTCCCACCCTTGTTAACTACTATGGCAATTTTGCATATAAGATATTCTTATTACATGTCCAGGAAAAGCACTTTTATTCTGCAGGAAAACAGCTCCCATGTGCCCAGCTGAAAGTGAAACTAAAAACATATTTCTCTCCTGACTTGATTTCTAACAGCTATATCTTCTGATATACTGGATGTAATGCTGTGTATCATTCTGGTGTCATTTGAAAGCTTGGAATGCAAGCTTTCAAAGAAGGTCGAAACCATTATTCTATCTGCTACCAATCCCAAGATATGAGCAGCTAAAGCAGCCCTCCCCTACTTCAGTCTGGTTTGCTTTGGGCAATTGCAGCAGCAGAGCCTGGCACGTAGGAGCTGTTTTCCTGCAGAATAAAAGTGCTTTTTCTGGACATGTCATACAGACACACAGTGCACACAGGTATGTCTGGGATGTGTGTGCAATGGTCTGTGGGGCACTGCTGTTAGTTATATTGGTGAAAATGAGGTGACAGACTCCCTTTAATATAAAGGCACATGATGGGGTCACTTACCGTTAGTGAGGCACATAGTTTTGTCAATTTGGACCTCTGTGTATCACATTAATAGTAAATAACCCCATCATGTGCCTTTACATTATTCCCATGTTGCCCATTATGTGAAGAGGTACATGATGGGGTTACTATTAATGTGAGGTGCCACGGTGTTATTAATTTTGCGCCTCCATGTGCCTCACATTCATAGTAAACAAGATCATTAACCCCATGTTGCCCATTATATGAGTTACATGATGGGGACACTTGCTATTAATATGAGGCACGTGGAGGTACTAAAGTACTAAGACCCTGTGCCTCACCTTAATACAGCATGAAGCATGTACCTGTATAAACAGAACTTCTCCTGCAGCAAGATCCTTCTGGACCTTTGAGTTCGTCGCCATGTGACCTGTAAAAAGTGGATGTTACTGGTCACATGGTGTTGACATAACCAAAGCTCCTTTAACCTAGAAGCATAGAACACCACGAAGAATGCAGTGAGTTTCTCTATCTTGCCCTCCTTCCCTTCCTCAGTGACACTCCCCATCAGGCCACTCGGCTGGCTTTGGGGCATAAGACTTCGGAGGGCTAAGTATTCAGTTCCCATGGATTGACCTAGTTCACCCCTTCTGCCCTTGCTTCTGCCCCGCCTAAACTAATAGAAGCTGTTTCTGGTCTACTATGCAAGTCCAGCAGTGCCTCCTGCCCCATGCCTCATACCCCTATCCCTCCTGCTCCTGCTCTGCATTGGCCCCTGTATATTACACTAGTTTAGGCTGTGGCCTACAAAGCCTCATGTCTGGCAGACTTCTCACAATTTTTCTCATTCCTAGCCTAGGGGGCTCCTTAGACCCCCTTTTCCAGCCGCTTCCCATGTGCTGGTTTGGCATCAGAGCTCCGCTCTTGCTCCATAGTCACACCTGGCCTTGAGAATTAATTGAGGCTACATTTTCAGTGTCCCCTTTCTGCTGTTTCCCTCCTGGCACAGCTGCTCTACTTCAGGGGTGGAGTGCTTCCTAGACCCCCTGGCTCTCTGCCTGATGCCAAGGCACTGGAGCTGGGTTGTGCTGGCTCCCTTCTATAGCGTAGTTTCTCCAATTAAATGGGGCTGTGGTCTACTAGACTGCACCAGCGGTATCTCTGCAATGTCCAGTGTATTGCTGAAGCTCCAGACTGGTAGCATGCTCTGCCCCTTTCCTTGTCTTGCTCTACCTCATCTTGAGAACTACATAGCTATTAGAAGACTATAAGAGAAAGGAACTCTGTTTGCATGCCAGGCCCCCTTTTCCCAGTCCTTTTTCCTAGGGTTCCATGAGGGGCCAGTCCACATCACCATAGCATGTTTTCTATGATTATTGTACAATCCACTGTTCATATATGCATCCCCTTCATAAGGCAAACCAACGCCTTTATGGATTGCACCAGGCATAAGTCCCCCTCCCTTTAATAGGTGGTACGTGTTGCACTAGATGCCACTTCTGACAGGCACATGCATTACACTCTCTAATAGGTGGAGCATTTTCACCATCATTAGATGCTTTTTTGGTCAATCCAATCTAGTTTGGTCATGCAGCAGACACCCAGATAACTCCTTTTAAAACATGATTGTGTTGTCACTTGATGCTCTATCTGAAAGCCAGTTGCACACCAGACAACCTCATTACTCCTCTCATTTGATGGTAATTGCGCTGTCCCAAGGTGCCGTATCTGTCAAGCCTATTGAGTACTGATGTGGACCAGGCATCAGCATTAAACCCTTCAAATGGTGGAGTCATTGTGTTGTCACTAGACGCTGTCTCTCATAAGCCTATGGAATTCTAATGTGCAGCTGCAGCCATATTACCCCTTTCAAGAGGCAGAGTAATTGCTCTATTACTAGATGCTGTCTCGCATAAGCCTACCCAGTTCTGATGTGCAACAGGCAACCGCTTTGCCTCCTTCAAAAGGTGGAGTAATTGCCCCATCACTACATGCTGTATCAGACAAGCCTACCTGGTTCTGAGGTATAGGAAACCACAATATCCCCTGCAATAGGCAAGTAATTGTGTTATCATTGGATGCTGTCTCCTTAAAGGGGTTATGCCGCAAATGCTAATGATGACCTATCCTCAAGATAGGATATACAAAAAAAAGTTGGATGGAGACAGCACGGCCTTTAGTGAAGCTTTTATTCCGGATGCTACGTTTCGGCCCAAGAGGCCTTTTTCAAGCATCTATCCTCAAGATAAGTCATCATTATCAGCTTTGTAGGGTACAAGTCCATGCACTTCTGCCAATCAGCTGTTTCAGGGAGCCACCATGCTCCCCTGAGCTATGAGGAACAACAGCACTGTGCATAGTACAGCGGCTGCACTTCATATAGAAGCTCAGCTGCATTCACTTCAATGAATTAAATTTAGTTTTTTACAGGTTTCAGCTATTTTTTTTATTATTTTGGTGGTAATTATCACCATATTACAGCTCAGAGTATATGCTGGTAATGTGTTATCTGTATATTGAGCTTTAGACAATATGGAAAATTGGCTTCTACCTCACAGGGTTTTTTTTTTTCCTTCCTCTGGATCAACTTTTAGGCTAGGGCTACACAGCAACGTGTTGAACAATTTTTATAATGGTAGTCTATGGTGTCGCACTACGACAGTTGCAGAAAAACCCATCCTGGATGGACTTTTCTGCAACTGTCGTGTTGCAGTTGCAGCATGTCGCACCATAGACTTCCATTATAAAAATTGTTGTTGTGTAGCCCTACCCTTAGGATAACAGGCCAAACTGGATGGACAGATTAAACATAGAGGATTGATGGCAGAACCACCTGGTCCATCTAGTCTGCCCTTTTATTATCTTAGGATAGATACATGTTTATCCCAGGCATGTTTAAATTCAGTTACTGTGGATTATCAACCACCTCTGCTGGAAGTTTGTTCCAAGCTTCTACTACTCTTTCAGTGAAATAATATTTTCTAATGTTGTTCTTGATTTTTCCCCCAACTAACCTCAGATTGTGCCCCCTTGTTCTTGTGTTCAGTTTCTTATTAATAACCCTTCCCTCCTGAACTTTATTCAGTCCTTTTACATATTTAAAGGTTTCAATCATGTCCCCCCTTTCTCTTCTTTCCTCCAGACTATACATATTAAGAACTCTGAGTCTTTCTTGATAAGTTCTATCCTTTTGCAGGTGAGGTCTCCAGAATTGAACACAGTATTCCAGATGTGGTCTCACTAGAGCTCTATACAGAGGGATCACAACCTCCCTCTTTTTGCTTGTTATACCTCTAGCTATGCAGCCAAGCATACGATTTGCTTTCCCTACCACCTCGTTGCATTGATTACTTATTTTCAGGCTGTCAGAGAGGACTACCCCCAAATCCTTCTCTTCTGAAGTCTTTGTTAGCACATAATTGCCAATACGATACTCAGATAGAGGATTTCTTCTCCCCAAGTGCATTATTTTACATTTGGAAACATTGAACTGAAGTTTCCATTGTTTTGACCACTTATCTAATAAAGATAAATCATTCTCCATATTACAGACACCTCCTGGAACATCAGCCCTATTACACACTTTTGTGTCATCAGCAAACAAGCAAACCTTCCCTACCAAGCCATCCCTTATGTCACTTACAAACATGTTAAACAGAACAGGACCCAGAACAGATCCTTGTGGCACCCCACTTGTAACCAGCCTCTGCTCGGAATACACTCCATTAACAACAACCCTCTGGTATCTGTCCTTCAGCCAACTGCAGATCCACTGAACTATTCACGGGTTAAGTCCAATTCTTGATAACTTCTCTATCAGCTCTTTATGGGGAACCGTAGCGAAAACTTTACTGAAATCCAGGTAGGCGATATCCACAGCACCACCTTCATCCAGCACTTTAGTTACATAATCAAAGAAATCAATGAGATTAGTCTGACATGATCGGCCCTCAGTAAAGCCATGCTGGTTTGGGTCCATCAGGTTGTTTGTTGTTAGGTGGTCAATTATCTTTTTTAGTAGAGTCTCCATCATTTTTACCACTACAGATATCAAGCTGACTGGCCTATAGTTACTAGCTTCTTCTCTACTACCCTTGTAAATGGGTACAACATTTGCCATTCTCCAATCATCAGGAACATCTCCTATAAGAAGGGACTGATTATACAGATCAGTCAGGGGGCCAACAATCACAGATCGGAGTTCTTTAAGAACTCTAGGGTGGATGCCATCCGGACCTATTGCCTTATTCAACTTTAGCTGGACAAGTTCCTGTAGAACATCGGCCTCTAAAGACACTGGGGCTGAAACCTTACAACTAGAGGCAATGCTATGTCCAGCCATGTTCTGATTATGGAAGTCGCCATCTGAAAAAACTGAGCAGAAGTAGTTATTCAGATGGTCAGCAACCATCTTATTCACATCTATGTACAGATTTTTTCCATTGCTAAGTTTTGTAATGCCGCAGTTCTTCTTCCTGTCACTAATACACCTGAAGAAGGTTTTATTACCCTCCTTAACAGAGTTGGCCATTTCTTCCTCCTTTGAAGCTTTAGCAGCATTAATAATCTAATAATAGTAACCCTGCTCCTAGAGTCGCCGTTTTGCCCACCTTCAATAACACCTTTTTCTTGATTGACAGGGCCAGGCAGCTCGCTCCATCTGCTGCCGGCCCTGTCCAATCCAAATCCCACGCCTTCGCCATGCATCCTTCATTCGGCGCAGTGAGCGTAGCAGGCTCCTGGCTTCCTCACTGCGCCGTCTACATCACAGTCCACCCGGAAGAGAAGGCATCGCAGGCTACACTCACTGCACCTAATGAAGGATGCACAGTGCAAGCGTGGGATTTGGATCAGACAGGGCCGGCAGCAGATTGACAGGGCCAGGCAGCTCGCTCTATCAAGAAAAAGGCGGCGTTATTGAAAGTGGGCAAAACAGCACCTCTAGGAGCAGGGTTACTGCCCGCCCCGGAGGCTAATTTACATATTATAAAAGTTAATTTTACTCAAAAAAAGTGCAAAGGACAACATAATTTACATATTAAGTATCAAATGACATTCGCGCATTGGAAATGTCACTGTTTAATATGATAAATTGTGGTGACAGAAACCCTTTAATGACCCATTCGGAGTATAGGTCATCCATATTGAACTCCCCGAAAACCCCTTTGATAAATACACCCTTTTGGAATACAGGCATAATAAGTGAACACAGAGGCTGCTGTTCCATTTACTTTATCATTAGAATTTAATAGGATGTCATTGTGACACTGTTTGCCCGTGTCAACCATTTGAAGCATGTAAATCCTGCACAACACAAAACCTTATGCTTTATCAAGTAGTAAAAAAAAAAAAAAAAAAAAAAAAAAATTATATATATTTAGAAGTCTATAAATTAAAGTCCATGTAAAAAGGTTGAATTCACAAGTACAAACTGAAAAAAATCCTTGGGATTATTGTCATCATCTAGAAGAAGTTAACATGCTATTTATTTAACCTGAATCCACAAGACATTTACATACTACTTGTGAGTACAGAGCTTAAAAAGGGGCTATCCCACAAAAAACAAAACTTACCATACAATGAATGGGGCATATATGAATTATTGCAGTATACATGCAATAAATGTAGTGAAGGAGATTTATCAAAACTGGTGTGAAAGAAAACTGGCTTAATTGCCCATGGCAACCAGACTCCACCCTTCATTTTTCAAAGGAGCTCTGAAAAATGAAAAGTGGAATCTGGTTGCCATGGGCAATTAAGCCAGTTTTCTTTTACACCAGTTTTGATAAATCTTCTCCATGGTTTGTATTTTTGCTCTCTGGTAGTGCCCCCTGTTGTCTATTCTTCCAGTCCATTCTTCCTCCTGCGTTCAGAGGTGGGCAACCATGCTCAGCAACATCCCTGTTCTTTTCCATCCCCTCAGTACTGGCATATGATCTCAGTGAAGCAGATAAAGTCCAGACAACTTTTCTACTTCTAAGTTCATAGAAATATGTAACTCGCTAGACAGTGGAGAAGGAAATAGTGGGGACATTACATACCATATAACGCTGGGGCTTCGGGATGAAGTTAAGAGCTAACTGTAATGCATTCTAGGAGATGCAGTTGCTTGAGGAGCTGCTGCCTGCCAAAAGCATAATTTGTGGAATAACCCCTTTTTACTGTCCTTATATTAAATTACAGAGTCTATGAACTGGGATAAGAGTCTATGAACTGGGATAAGAGTCTATGAACTGGGATAAGAGTCTATGAACTGGGATAAGAGTCTATGAACTGGGATAAGAGTCTATGAACTGGGATAAGAGTCTATGAACTGGGATAAGAGTCTATGAACTGGGATAAGAGTCTATGAACTGGGATAAGAGTCTATGAACTGGGATAAGAGTCTCTGTGTACAAACACATGTTCATCCAATTTCAGTACTGAAGAAGCCTAAATTCCATTGCTCAACAATGTTTTCTAAGCATCTTCAGCCCAGAACTGTATGCCAGCACCATGTGGCTCTCAAGCCAAAGAACACACTGCATGTTCATCTTTTCCACCAAGTTGTGAGCAATACTAGAAAACTAAAATTTCACTGCTTTGATCTAGGAGGTCTGGCACTGAACTCCACCTCTTGGGTGGTCGTCGTCATCATCATGATATGCTTCTCCATTGTAATGTGAACGCCTCTGCTGAGATGGATCAAATTCCATGAGCTCAACTTGCTCCATATCTTCATTCTCTTCAATGACTTTTCTTGAAGGTAGGAGCTTTTCTAACAGAGGAAGTTTGTCGGCTGAAATGAAACCACTGGAAGGAAAGTTAACCTGCAATAAAACAAAGAGGGATGGGTGAAGCTAATTAATATGGCTAACCATACCCATGTTTTTTAAAACTGGAACAAGTGGTGCTACAATGTAAAAAAGTGGCTAAATATTTGCACAAGCGACATCAAAAAGTTGCAGCTTCTGGAAGCTGGAGTGCAGGACATGCTAAATTTCCCCCAAAAGCTCCTTGTGAGATTGCAATGGGCAAGTCAGTTAACTCCATCCCAACCGCACAATGTAAATTAACAGGCTAATGTAATGGGCATTGTACTTGCAGCCCATTAAAGGGGTTGTCCGGGATAAAAAAATTTTTGTAAAAAACATAATATCTCACCATATCTGGTTGATTCAAGGTCCCCTGTTTTCCTGTATTTTTACCACTTCTCCATTGCTCCTACGGTCCCCCACTGATTGTTTACATGTTTGTGTATTTGTGCAGTAACTTCCTGCCGCACTGCCTTGTGGGTCCTAGGGCAGCTCAGCATTGCGTCGTTTAGTTACCACTCCTCCATGCATCCTCCCCCCTCATTGATATTCCACTTCCTGTTACACATTTCCCTCCTCATATTCCCTCCTGTCACACAGCGGCCTGTTACCTCCTCCAACCCTCTCTTCATTTGCTCTGCATTATCATCTTGTGAGCCGGTGAAGTCACCGGACAAAAGGGGTGGGGCTTAGCAGTGTCTGTTGCCGCCTACAAACCGCCCTCCCTGCGCTCTGCATAATGTTTATGGCTGGCCGGTGACGTCACCTCACAAAAGGGGCGGGGCTTAGCAGTGTCTGTTGCCACCTACAAACCGCCCTCCCTGCGCTCTTCATAATGTCAGTGGCTGGCCGGTGACGTCACCGGCTCCCTGCGAAGCGGCACAAGAGGCTTCGCGCGGCACACAGGACCCGGTACGTCACTGCCAGGGTTGAACGGCACTTCCGGTAATTAATTTTTTAATTAGAAAAAGGGGCACGGAAAAAGTAAAACAAAGAAAAAAAAAAAAAAAGCATAAAGGGACTAGTTACAACAGTATGTTAAAATAAAAGAAAAATAAAAATTCCCAGAGAACCCCTTTAATTTACGTGGAGAGTTTGCTGGCGTGGCACGCTCTTGCTTACAATGCCATTGGCAGGTTTGGGCTGTCACACATATAGCCCAATCTGGTACTGTGACAGGGAACTGAAACATAATGCGCCAAAGTTATGTTGGAGTCTCGTGAAACATCACAGAGGGGTGAGGAGGTCTTATTAGCATTAGACTCTGTATTCTCAGTGTTCATATTTGGAATATGGAAGAATAAAATCTGAAAACCTGAACTGTTTTTCCTATACCTTGGAGTACTGAGTAATTACTGTTTAAAATAGCTCAACAATGATGTTGTTTTGTGCACCCATGCTATTAAATGAAGGTGCACATTCAGAAGAAATACAGGCTGGAGAACTCTGGCAGCACCACCAAGCACAGCATCTAAAAGCTGCAGCTCAGGTACACTCCGCCCAGTCACTTAAAAGGGCCACGTTTATGGTTGTCACTGTGCCAGGTATGCACTTGTGCTGCAGGACCCCTACTGATCAGCAATTTTCATTTCATCACATCTCAATATTTCAGCAAGCTGAAAAATAAATCCCCAAATCAATAAAGCAGAAGAAATAACTCACCTGGAATTCGACAATAAGGCGTCCCTTTTCATATGGCCTGCGATAGATTGGCATACCTTCATTTAACACACATTTAATATCTCCATGTTTGACAATCTGACCTATAAAAAAAAATATATACATTGTGTGTTACTTTCCAATGAATTCTAGTGCTTTGTCTAGCTGTGGCATGAACCAGTTTTGGAGTCAATCTACTAACCAGGATGAGAAGTGATAATTATAGTCCTTGAATCCAGCGTCACTATGGGTTTTTGAAAGCCACACAACGCCTCCACAAGCTCGATTTCCATGTGCATCAGAAGATCCTCTCCCCTCCTGCAGCACATTCAAGAAATACATTCATTTTTCCTATTCAAAGTTTAAAAAAAAAAAAAAAAAAAAAAAAAAAAAACACATGTTGGAAGCGAAGTTGCTATTTCATACCTAGTAAACACAGCATGATCCTTCAGGTCCAATACAATAATGATATCTCCTGGTTCAAGGCCTGGCTCCTGGTCACCCTCTCCAGAGAATGTGATTTTCTGGCCATCCTTCATTCCTGTTGAGATAAATGCTCCTTTTGTAGTTTTTCTGACATTTTTGAAGTCTTATAGAGAGGCCAAAGAAAAGTGACAGAATTTAAGACAAATCTATATATCATTTTTCGCCCTACAAGATGCACTTTTTGAATCTTATGAAGCGAATACTAATGAGAAATCCCATAATGGAAGTGCTCATCAGTAAAGGACCAAGGAGTGGTGAAGCAGCGCTCCCCGTGTGGGCTCTGTACGCACCACTTCCTGGTCTTCTCCTGCACACCTCCTTATGCTGTGACCTGCGCATAGCACAAGGACATTGATGTGCTGACCTCCCGCTGTGAGACATTGGGAAACATGGGGGGAGGGGGTTGATTGAGGCTGTAAGCTTGAGGTCTGAATAACATTGGGGGTCTGATCTGCTGTCTAATGAAAAATATTTTTCCTTTTCCCCCTCTAAAACCAGGGTGCATTTTCTAGGGCGAAAAAGTGGGTATACATTTTAAAAGAAATTAACGCACCAGCATATGAACTTTTCATTCTTTTACTATAGACTAACACCATTTTTCTCCTATTCAAAAATAGTGTTAAAGTGCCAGCCCAAAAGCTTAGAAAAAATATTTTCTCAGTTCCATACGCCAATAAAATGCAGAAAGGATTATAACAGTCTGCAGCCACAAACCTTTGTCAATATGAACTTCCAGAATCTTCTTTTCTCTGACAATCTTTCGCCCATTGCAGTTCTTACACCGGTCTTTTGGATTGATTCTCTCCCCTTGGCCTTGACATTCTGGACACACAGACTGGATCTGCTGGACCATTCCTGGCCCTATTTGATGGATTCGGATTTGCATCCCAGAACCTCTGCAATTCACACAGCATTCCACAGCTCCTTTTCTACCACCACGACCTGAAATTAAAGTAAACACATGCTTCAGGAACCTGGCTGCAGGCATTTAAGTCATGTCAGTTCAATACACACAATCCCATGTAGAAGTGAAGCTACAGCCCACTGACCATACCGGGAAATGACCCAATATGAGGTCTTCTCTGGCACTGCACTTTAGGAGCCTTCAGAAAGGAGCAGTCACCTCTCTGGACATGTCTACTTTAGTAAATACTTTTATTCCCTATGAAATGTCAGTTTATATCTCATTACAACAGTGCATTGTGCTTTCCTGTTATTCTTATGAATAAATGGACAACTGGTGTTCTCAGTTTTGGGGGTGTGGGGGGCGCATAAATAATTATATTGAACCATTTCATGCTGAATATTATAAGAAAAAGCGTGGCACTGTGCTCGCCAATAGAAAACTAGTTTAGGGCTCTTCATTAGGGGAAGCAAGAGTCTTGCTGATATGACACATTTTGTTTCTCTCTTAATGAAAGCACTAAAACATGCTGAAAAAAAAAAAAAAACAAAACACAGCACTAAAACAGACTGCTTGTCTTTACACCTTGTGAACTACTGGTACACAGGTATGTATGGTTGGGACCTGCCCAGAATGACACTGTGGACCCCTGATCTAGATGAACGACAGTGAGAAGCCAATGATTTTATTTAAGTCTTGAGTTTAAAGGGGGTATTCCAGTTGTTAGAAGTTAGGACAGGGGATAGATCAGATCAGTGGGGGGGTCCTACAACTAAGGCCTTCACCAGCTACAAGAATGGGTGCCTCCTACCCTTTCTGGAAAGAATGGAGCGACCAGTCAGGCACGCACAAGCCGATCCATTCATTTCTATGGAAGTTCTGGAGATAGCTGAGTAAAGCGCTCCATTACCTACGGAATTCCCATAAAAATGAATGGAGCGGCTGCGCCAAGGCCCGCCCCGCTGTTCATTTCAGAGGAGCTACACAGGGCTCCTGTTCTCAAGATGAGTGGGGGTCTCAGTGACCTAATAGTTATAACTTGTAACAGCTGCAATACTCCTTTAAGCCATGTCAGGATTTTTAAGTGCTGATTGCAGTAACGTGAGAACAATGAACATATCTGCTTTCCAAAAGAAGACTTTCTAGCAAGATTAAAGGGAACCAGTCACATTGAACATGGTGTCGGAGCTGCAGACAGCATGTTATATAGAGCAGGAGGAGCAAAGCAGATTGATATATACGGAATAAGATTCAGTAAAAGTTGTAATTTATTGCTCATTCTTGGCTCTGAAGACAAGAGGTCGATCCTATCAGTGACTGACAGCCTTCACTCTATGACTGTGTATACAGAGATACTTGTCAGTCATTGATAGGATGATCTTCACTTCAAAGCCCAGAATGATAGATACATGAAAATATTAAATTACTTTTACCGGTAATTTCTTTTTCCCTTTAACCTCCACGATGGCATGATATGGAGGATGCTCCGCCTCTTTAGGGGCAGGAAACAACTGGAATTGCGCAATAAAAAGGTCTCCTCCACATGGCTACTCCAGTTAATAACCTAGAACTCAGGATGCAATTCACACATTTATTAAACATAGTGCACCAAAGAAAAGAAACATATCAGCTCGATATATGACAGGCACCAGTAATGAAAAAGGAAAGTGATATAACACTATACAAGGGAGGGAAAAACCCCATGCCGTCGTGGAGGTTAAAGGGAAAAAGAAATTACCGACCACCGCCGACAAGACCTCACGCCCAAAGGAAAGGCCTTGATTGGCAACTAGATCCAATTTATAATGTTTTAGAAACTTATTTGGTGAGGACCAAGTGGCTGCTTGGCATATGTCCTCTAAGGAAGCCTGGGCTCTTTCTGCCCAAGACGTGGCCATAGCCCTTGTGGAATGGGCTTTTAATTTTAGAGGGGGAGGAAGTCCCTGCTCCGAATAACAAAGAGAGATACAGTCTTTTATCCAGCAGGCAACCGTGGTTTTGCTAGCAGCTTTCCCCTTGTTAGGGCCTTGAAACTGGATGAGCAGCTGGTTTGTTTTTCTGAAGTCTCTAGTTTCCTGAAGATAAAGCAGAACACACTTTCTTACGTCCAACGAAGCGAACTGTTTCTCCTTGTCAGAGGTGGCCTGTGGGCAAAAAGATGGAAGAACTATTTCCTTCTGGTAATGAAACCTAGAGAATACCTTAGGAAGAAATTCTGGAGCATGTTTTCAGATAATCCTATCTTCTAACACTGTTAGGTAGGGGGGAGCAATGGAGAAAGCATAGATCTCCCCGACCCTTTTCGCCGTGGTAATTGCTAGCAAAAAAGCAGTTTTCAGCGAAAGGTGTTTTAAGGATATCGAATCTGGAGGACTGAAAGGAGGAGCCGTCAGACACGACAGGACCAGACACAAGTCCCACGGAGGAACGGAGGATCTGGATGAGGGATGAAGCCTGGAAGCCCCCTTGAGAAACCTCTTCACCAGGTCGACTTCCGCCAGTTTGAGGACCAGAAAAGCACTTAAAGCCGCCACTTGTACTTTTAGGGTACTTACTCTCAGTCCCTTATCCAAACCGGCCTGGAGAAAGTTAAGAATATTTGGGATATGAGGGCCTCCTGCTGGGTCCCAAATGCTGGAGGATGATTTAAGTAAACAGTTCCAAGTCCACAGATAGATCCTGGATGTGATCTGCTTTCTGCTATGCAGCAGAGTTTCAACTACATTATCAGAGAGACCTTTACTTAATAGAATTGCTCTCTCAGTCTCCAGGCTGTCAGTTTGAGATGGGGGATGTCTGGATGCATTACCGGACTCTGATGTAGTAGGTCCTGGATTCTCGGAAGAACCCAGAAATCTCCCTTGGAGGCCGTCATTAGAACAGGGAACCATGATCTCCAAGGCCAGAATGGAGCGATGAGAATCAGGTTTGAATTTTCTCTGACTGCTTTGGCGATTACTCTCGGGAGCAGGGAGAAAGGAGGGAAGGCGTAGAGAAGAACCTTTGGCCTATCCTCTGCCAGGGCATCCACTCGAGCTGGAAGATCTAGGCAAGCTAGAGAAAAGAAGGTTCGGACCTTCTTGTTGCTCCTGGAGGCAAAAAGGTCGATGGCTGGAGTTCCCCACTTTGAACAGATTCGCTGGAATATCTTGTCGTTTAGGCTCCATTCCCCCTCCTTCAGATTCTTTCTGCTAGGAAAATCGGCAATCTCGTTCCTGGATCCTTTTATGTGAACCGCAGAAAGGGAAAGAATGTTTAGTTCTGCCCACCTGAAAATTTTCTCCGCTATCCACGCAAGAGGTCGACTTCTTGTTCCCCCTTGCTTGTTGACGTATGCCACAGCCTTCGTATTGTCGGACAGGACCCTTACATGACTGTGACTCACTTCTGGATAGAAGGTTTTCAGGGCTTGCCAGATTGCCAACAACTCTCTTAGATTTGAAGAAGCCTGGGAGAAAAAAAAAAAAAAAAATAATATGAGACCAAATTCCTTGTTTGGAAAGATTGTGGATATGGGCTCCCCAACCTATCTGACTCGCATCTGTCGTAATGACCACTAAATTTGACTGCTGCCACTCCACCCCTACCGAAAGATTCTCCGGAGTCGTCCACCAACGTAAGGAGGTCCTTACACTGAGGGGTACAGATACCTTCTTGTTTAGCGATGATTGGTTTTTGTCCCAAATCTTCAGTAGGAACGATTGGAGGGCTCGGGAGTGCGCCTGAGCCCACTTCACCGCCGGTATAGTTGAAGTCATTAGACCCAGGACTGTCATGATCTCTCTGATGGAGACCAGATTCTTTCGACTGAAGTCCCAGATTTTTATTATTAAGTCCTCCTTCTTGGAGATTGGAAGAAACGAGGTCATCTGTACCAAGTCCAGTAGAATGCCCAGAAAAACACCCTTTTGGCTTGGAAGAAGGTTGGACTTTTGAAGGTTCAGAATCCATCCGAGCTTCGACAGGGAGGAGAGAGTGAACTGGATGTCTTCTTGGAGTCTCTGTTCCGAAGGTGCCACGATCAGCAGATCGTCCAGGTAAGGTATTAACAATATGCCCAAGCGGTGAAGGAAGCTTGTCACATCCGACATGACTTTGGTGAATACTCTCGGCGCGGAACAGAGGCCAAAGGGGAGAACCTTGAACTGGAAGCGTTTTACCTTCCCTCTGATCCAAACCGTAAATCTTAGAAACCTCTGGTAGTGGGGATGTATTGGAATATGGTAATAGGCGTCGGTGAGATCTATTGATGCCATGAAAACGCCTTTTTGAAGAAGATTGACAGTCGATTTTATGGTTTCCATTTTGAATTTTATATAGCTGACGTTTTTGTTTAACTCTTTCAGGTTTATAATTGCTCTGAACGAGCCATTTGAACAAGCGATTTGATTTGCACCCAGGAGACTTTTGTTTAGCAGGAAACTTTCAGGAGGCGGGTGCATGAATTCTATTCTGTAGCCATCTTGAATAATTGAAACCCAGGGGGAGGTTTGAATATTTTCCCAAGCCTGGGAAAAAGCCTTTAGTCTTCCTCCCACTGGGCGCCTGGCGTCACTTTGGCTGCTGTTTGGGATTCCTGTCAGGGTTAAAGAGGAACCCCTTATTTTGGTTTCTGGAGGTTTGCCAGCCACTATTCGCTTTTCTTTTCTGGTCAGGTCTAGCACGTCCCTGGCCACGAAAAACCCTCCGCTGGTGAAAATATTTTGATTCCATAGGGAATCCTTTTTTCTTGTCGGAGGCTTTGTCCAAAATGTCATCCAACCCTGATCCAAAAAGTCTTTCCCCTTCACAAGGGACAGAGCACAGTCTGTCCTTTGAGGTAGTATCCCCCGACTAGCTCTTCAACCAAACAGCTCTGTGGGCGGTGTTCACCAGAGCTGTAGATTTTGCAGATCGTCTGAGAACATCCGCCGACGCGTCGGACAGAAAAATTGGCCGCTTGTTTTAAAATAGGGACTGAAGAGAGGAGGTCTTCTCTATCTGTCCCCGACTGGAGGTGGTTTTCTAACTGAGTTAACCATAAGGATAAAGTCCTGGCAGTATAGGTCGCTGCAATAGCTGGACGAAAGGTGGCTGATGAAGTCTCCCAAGCCCTTTTTAACGAGGCTTCACACCTCTTGTCCATTGGATCTTTTAAGAGGCCCATGTCCTCAAAGGGCAAGGAGGATTTTTTTGAGATTTTGGCAATTGGGGCATCAACTCTCTGGGTTTTATCCCACATAGCCAAGTCTTCCTCAGTGAACGGATATTTACGTTTAAACAATTTGGAGATTGTCTGCCTTTTCTCCGGTTCCCTCCATTCGCTTGCAATCATGTTTTTGATATTGGAATGAACCGGGAAAACTCTTCTCTTTTTGTCCCCCAGACCTACAAACAATTGGTCTTGGACTGAAAGGGGTTCTTTAGAATCCTCCAAGTTCATGGTGGTTCTAATATTTTTCAGCAGTGTCTTCCAGAGAGCAAAGCGGCCGACCTGCTGATTCCTCAACGTCTGAGCCCTCAGAGCTAGAGGAGGTTCCCCCTTCATCAGGTTCTGAGTCGGTGTCAAACACATTATGCGGTTTTGAAGTGGAGGGACCTGGATTAGCCGCAGCTAATTTAGCTTCCACCATAGTCCCAACTTCTTCCTTTATAACAGAACATAGGCTTTCTACCAATGAGGGGGTTTCTTCTGAGACCACTTTAGTAGTGCAGGCTTGACATAGCCACTTTTTAGAGGATGATGGAAGAGATTTCTTGCATACTGCGCATTTCTTCCTTTTGGATGGCTCCGTTCCTGACCTTGCAGCTTCCTTGCCCTACAAGGCAAGGGAGGGTGCTTTTAGGAATAATCCATTAAATAAAAGGAATGGAGCCACCACCTAGGAGAAAGAATAAACACTATAGTGCATATAAGCTAAAAAGATCCCTCCAGGAGGAGGCTTACCGGGCTGGAGGGCCTGGGAGGATCGGACATCTTCCTGCTGGGGTCCTCAGACATGATGTCTGTGTGCAGGAAGGAGGTGAGGACGCAGACCTGAGCTGAGAACCGGCGGCGGGCGAGAGCAGAACGCTGCACATGGATTCAGCGTCTATCTCGAGCCCGCCGCTCTTATAGCCGATACCCAGAAGTGACGCGCCGCCCGCGACATCAAGGCGCGCCTCCACATCCTGCGTCTGGAACGCACAGACGCTCCTCCTCTGCCGGCCACCATGAACACAGGCCGGAACACAAGCCCGGGGCGACCGGACTCAGCCGGGATTACGCCAAAGGGGTAGGGGGACTACCACTGGTAAGTCCTGCATCTACCCCCTGCACGACCCTCCAGCCTAGGCTGGGACTACAAACCCAAAGGTCATGCGATCACACGCGCAGCTCCTGCATCTTAAAGGGACAGGCAACAACTGGAGTAGCCATGTGGAGGAGGCCTTTTTATTGCGCAATTCCAGTTGTTTTCTGCCCCTAAAGAGGCGGAGCATCCTCCATATCATGCCGCCGTGGAGGTGTAGGGACAAATACAGGTTGTACCCACAAAACCATATCAATCTGATCAGCTTCTCTTGCTACTT
The DNA here is from genome assembly GCA_900303285.1 of Rhinella marina. Classification (NCBI taxonomy): domain Eukaryota; kingdom Metazoa; phylum Chordata; class Amphibia; order Anura; family Bufonidae; genus Rhinella; species Rhinella marina. The sequence continues at coordinate 104,534 of ONZH01019325.1, read as the reverse complement.
GAGGATTATTTTGGATTCTCATCGATAAGATGAGGCACATGCATTCTGCTAACACCCATTCAAAGCATGCATTGTTTCTGGCATGAGCTTTGGAATCAGGTTACTCAGTACACCAAGTAGAGATCATGGAATCAACTCCAGTTTTCAATTAATTAAATTTGTAAGCCTTTCAAGCAGCAAGGAGCTGGTCCCACTGCTCAGGAGACTCCCACCCTCCCCCAGTCCTGTCAATCTTGCACCGTTGGTCCAAGTATCAGTTCAATTGCAGAGGATCTGCTGCTGCTACCTGAGCGGTGCAGACATGCCACCAATGTCTGGGTACACCTGAAACAGGATTTCATCTCCAACTGTAAGTATAATTCTCGTGCTTCACGCCATACCTTCACATTTGTCACAAATTGTGTTCTTCTGTAGAGCCAGCTTGCGTGTTGCCCCATTATACAGATCTTCCAGTGATATTGAGAGCTGGTGGACTACATTTTTACCTGCAAGCAATGATACCGTCATTTAATACAACAGCCACAAGAAATCCTGGATGTTCTGGAATACAGTTGTGTGGACAAGCACATTACCTCTTCGCTCCCTCTGCATTCTTCCACCTCCACCGAAGAACATATCAAAGATGTCCATTGGTGAACCAAATCCACCACCTCCCATTCCTCCCTCTTTGATGGCCTGCTCACCACCCTTGTCATACAAATCTCGCTTCTTGGCATCGGAAAGTACTTCATAGGCTTGAGAAATCTGCTTAAACTGAAAAATGCAGTACAATTACTATACAAGTCTCATAACTATAAAACAGGCATGTCATGTTCAATAACAATACCAACCTTTTCCCCTTCATTGGGATTCTTGTCTGGATGGTACTTCAGTGCAAGTTTTCTGTAGGCCTTTTTGAGCTCTTCCTGGGTGGCATTAGGTTTTACCCCCAGAACATCATAGTATCCTGTTTCAACCACCATTTTTTTTCCAGGTATCTTCAGTCGTTACTGTAAAAAGAAGCATCCGTCTCTCCTATTTTACACAGCCAATGTTACGATACTATATTGAACTCATACATGTGCATAAAATTATTCAGCTGTTAAACATACAAAAGCCTAAAAAACAAATGTCAGATGTGGAAGAATTATCCTAATCCGCCCTGTACACTGGTTAGAAACTAAAACTGTAAAACTAAAGACTATTGCTATGGGGGCACAATTAATGAGGGGTACAAAAGGAGGCAATATTTTACTGTGTGCGACACAAAGGTGCACTATTACCGTCTGGGGTACAATATGGAGCTCTGGCACTACTGTCAGGGGCAGAGGTCGCAATAACGCATAAAAAAGTGTCAGACGCGTTTTCAGGCAATTTTACTCCCTGAGTAAGGCGTACCACTACGCCTTAGACTTTTCCCAGTTTTTCATCAGCGCTGTGAACGGCACAGGCAGCACAACAATGCTGCCTGTGCCTGAAATAACCAATAACAAAGCTCCTTACAGCAAGGAGCTTTGTCATTGGTGCGCCAGAGCAATACAGGTCAGGTGAGGCAGAGGAAGCCGGCGGGAGCTGGAAGGAGGAGGGTCCTGCTCTCGGGGCTAGAAGGAGAGCAGGGGTGCAGAGCATGGACCCTGGGAAACAAAACAGGACTGCTGGAGAGGTAAAGGGCCACAGACTGATGTGACTGGTGCCTGGGAGAAGAGCTGCCTCTGGCCTGTGTCCCCCCAGGTGGAGAGGGATGGGAGAGTTGTGGCAGTGAAAAGCTGTCAGTCTTTAAGTGAGTGATTTTCCCCCTCCCCCAACCATAGTTCTGTCCAGTCTCCCAGTTCTCTGCCCCCCCCTCCTCCTGTCACCCCACTAATAACCCAGCTCTCTCCCCTCTAGTGACCCTGCTCCCCCTGTCGCCCCACTAGTGACCCTGCTCCACCTCCTTCTGTCACCCCACAGGGAAGCTGAACAGACTCCACAGACTACAATGGGATCCGTTCAGTTTCCATTTGCGATCTGTCTTTTTACCAGACAAAAAACTCCTGCATACAAGGCTTTGTCCGGTCTTTCAACAGAATCTGCAACAGAGGCTCCAAATGCAGCCTCCAACACAGATGTGAGCAAGTGCAGGCCTGCGTATTATGTATTTTAATTACAGCAGATTTCATACTCCTCCTCGGGTAAAATACTCCTCAAAAATGGTCAGGAGTATTTTCACTCTTCTAAAAAAAAAAAAAAAAAAAAAAGTACCGCGGCCTCTGGTCAGGGGCATTGCTGTGTAACACTTTTTGGAGTTACGGGAATAATTGTAGTTAGACATTAGCCCTAGACGTCAGCCGACACCTGATAACTATAGTGCGGCATATTGCTTGGATATGCCACAAATGTCAGACAAGAGCAGGTCCCAAAGGTGTAACCTGCCCGTCTCCAGAACGGCTATTTCCAGCAGGGCCATAGTGGCAAGTGGAGAGGTTGCCGTGCTTTTGCAGTCTGCTCTAAATTCACTGAAGAAAGGCAAGCACGCTTGCTCAGCTAGTTGCAGGGACTCCCTCACGAAAGGGCGCTGCACGTGCATGTCTTCTCTCCCTTCCCTCCACTTCAGGGCCCCTGTTCTGGTGATAGGGGTGGATCCCAAAGGTGGGACCTGTTCCTATCTGACATTTGTGGCTTATCCTAGTGATATACCACAAATCTTGAGATGGGAAAATCCCTTTAATTCTTCAAGTCGTTACAGTCGTGCAGTTACCTAGGCATTTTTTTTTTGCTTTTACATAATACATTCCCCAAGAGGCCATAAAGGTATGGGGGGATAAACTGTACAATAAAATAGTATCACTAACAGGAGCATCCCATAGTAGCCCCTGCTCCATCATAGCGATAGTTACTACATAGATAATACAAGTGATGGCGGTTATAAGCCACTTCTGGATAGACTGAGAAAGTGTTATAGCAGCAATGACAAAAGACACCACTGAAGACACGCTGTGAAAGGACATGGGACGGTCATTATGGAGATAATGACCGTTGTAAGAAAAGGTACAGGTGGTACTAGAGAGCAGTGCATTGTGGAAGTTCAGATGACCGCATACGACCACACAGCATGGTTCCTGGCCACACTGCGTTCAAGTACCGCGTGGCCAGAAAGGCCACAGAAGGCTCTAATTAAACTAATGAAGACGGCACTGTGCGGTGAGTGTGTATTGTTATTGGCCGCACAGTACTGAAGGTGCCACATGAGAATTAAGGGTGGGTTCACATCACGTGTTGTTGTCAGGTCATATGTTTGACAACAGGAGACAGTCATCGGTCTGTTTCCAAGGGCAACTGACATTGATGTACACAAACAAGTAAATGGGGCTAAACGGCAACCCCACATGCAGCCTGTCAGCGGATCAGCGGTGATCTGACAACCAGCACCCCCTCCACCGTGCAGCTGCTGTAGCTCCTATTCAAGTGCCAAAAAACGCTGACTGATGGGGTGTTGGACCTCCACTCACCTGATATTAGAGGTCTGTATATCCGCAAATCCCATCCTGACTGTGGCTCCACTGACCCAAGTTTACAGTACTGCAGATGTATATGAAGCTAATAGTTGGGGGTCATTATGACCCCTTTCAGGACAGACTGCAGCCTAAGGGTACATTCACAGGACCGTGAGCCATCCGTGCCCGTGTGAAACCTGTGTCTCAGATGTGGACCCATTGACTTAAATACTGTGCACAACTGATCGGAAGCGCTTCTGTTGGCTTTTTGGGCCATGCCTCTGTACCACAAAATAGGACATGTTTCATCTTTTGCCGCCCCAATCAAGTCAATGGGTCTGCGCCACAATATGGGATCCATAGAGCCAGCTTACGTTCATGTGAATGTACCCCAAGTCATCCTTCCTGTGGATCAAGTCAACAATGACCGACATCAGCAGTCAATACAGCATTCTCCTGACCAGTCCCAATGATTTCCACGCTCAGAGGCAGTTACGGCAGCTCATCCTGACACAACATTGCTTGGCCGTACACATTAGTTCGGAGGATGAAACTTATCAACAATCGTTTTAGCCAACCAATGACACAGCATTATTGCCTGAAAAGTCAGCCATGTTTAATATCCTCACCTGACAGACACAGGTCACACTGGTGTAAAGGAAATCTGGCTTAGTTGCCCACAGCAACCAGATTCCACCATTCATTACTCACAGCTCCTTTGGAAAAGGAAACATGGAATCTGATTGGTTGCTATGGGCAACTAAGCCAGTTCTACATTACACCAGTTTAATAAATGACCCCAAAGATCTTTAGTCAATCTCCTGGTTTAATTGATCACATATAGGCAGTTTGATCAGCTGTAATGGCCAATATGGACTAAACCGTGTATGGTCGTATCTGAGAAGTGATCATTCACCAGATGACCGTTTAGCTGCCATCCAACAGCATGTGTATGGCCAGCCTTTACAGACTCCGGGCAGGATCTAGAGGCCTCCCCTTCACTATAACATGTTGGGATCAGTGGAGGTCTCAGCCTCCAGTCAGGCATACCCCCTCCTCACACACATTATATACGTCACTGTAGACTAAATATAAGCGCCCTGCTAAGGTATAGGGGCACGGAGAAAGGATCCGACCCCTCCCATACCCGGCAAAAAGAGCTACAGCTGCCCCTGAAAAGCGTGCTCCAAGGCGAAGGGATTCGGTCATGGCAGGTAACGTAAGCGAAAGGATAAGAATCCCGTATAAAATATCAGTACCCTACAGGATAGAGAGGGGATCTGGCGATGGTCAGGATATCACCGGTATATTTAAAAAAAAAAAAAAAAAAAACCCAGGTGGAGACCGGTAAAAAAAAAAAAGGCCGCGACACAAAACGCGCCGTACGGTAGGCTAATGACGAGATTACCAAGCAGCAGCTTTACCTCAGAGCAGCATCCACACTCACCCAACTGGCGCACGAACCTGCCGTCCTTTCTCCTTCACCAGCAGCTTCTGGAAAGATCGAACAAGAGAGCCGCATCCGGGACCTTATGCGAAAGAGAGGCGGGCTGACAGAGCGTGACGTCAGGAATCCGGAACCAGCTCTCCATTGCACGGTCGCATTTGGAACGCAACGTTCTACGTGGTGATATATGGAACGCAACGTCGACACGTACGCGCTAAATTGTCAAATGCTGAGGTGTAGATGGAGCTTAGACCCCGCCCCCTCTAGGTTTATCAGCAGAACACTAGGTAAGAGATGAGTGGCCACGTGACTGAAAGAAAAGTCTTCATTTATAGAATGTTATAATTAAATGAATGGCGGGAGCTTGTCGGACGGGGTCACATGTACAGTGGTTTCATGGTGGGTGGTTGTGGTGTTACGGGCATGCTTAGTGGTAAAGTTTACCAACCCAGCTGTAAACTAAGTTATGTGGACGTTCGTCTTTTAGTTACATCTGGGCAGGTTGTGTATTACAGGTTTGCAAGCTGACAGGAGCTGTAAATGATGTGGTACAAAGGCAGCCATCATTGTCCTCCATCTGGGAGCATGGCGGGAAGGAGGTGTGCACCAAGGGGTCGTCCTGGGGGGTGGCTCAGCAATATTAGGCCCTGCTCACAGTATGCTGGAGCTCTTGGAGGGTTTTTTTTCCAGGATTTTTCGCATTGCCTTCTCCATATGGGAAAATGCCATGAAGAAAACCACTAGACACTAGGTTTATCAAAACTGGTGAAAAGGAAAACTGGCTTAGTTGCCTATAGAAACCAGTCAGATTCCACCTTTCCAGGGGCGTAGCTACAGGCTCATGGGCCCTGGTGCAAGAGTTCAGCTTGGGCCCCCCTTCCCTCAGTGCTTTGTGTTCTTATGCAGCACAAGGTTCTCTGGGCCCGGTAGCGACTGCTACCTCTGCACTCCCTATAGCTACGCCCCTGCACCTTTCATTTTTCAGAGCTCCTTTGGAAAACGAAAGGTGGAATCTGATTGGTTGCCATGGGCAACTAAGCCAGTTCTACTTTACACCAGCTTGATAAATCTCTTCCACCTCAAAAATGAAAGTGACTTAAAGTGCATGATGATCATTACTATATTTTTACAGCCCCAAAAAGCCAGTATAGACAGGCAAAAAACCACAAAACCAGGAAAATCACATCCAACACCAATTTCAAGATGGCTTCTGAAACTGTGCCTTCCTATGCAGGAGCCCGGTTTGCCCTGCTTTGTCATACTGGTTACTTTTATAAATTGAGTTGAAACCCATTGTTTATGACTGTGAACAAAAATATATTTTCTGGCTGACTGAAACCTTTTCCATCTGGCACACGCCGTTCCAATACTGGAGCTCAATACAGTATTAGAATGTATTGGCTCCGATTAGCCAAAGTTGCTTCCATTTGGAGTTCAGGAAATGTTTTTTGACATTACAAGTTAATTTATGAAGTTATTAAATTAAAAAAACATTTCCCGAACTCTTGCTCGTTTCCAAGAGGTACGCAAGACGTCGCGAAGCAATAGCTTCAGCTCATCGAGCCAATACATTCTAATACTGTACGGAGCTCCTGTTCTGTACAGTATTGGAACAAAGTTTTCTGTAAATTCACTTGGATGTTTCATCCGCAGTCAATTCGCTCATCCCTAATAATAATTCTCTCTAGAGAAGTGGTCAGCATATTATACATTGTAGATCCAGTATTAACAGCATAGAGAGAATGTAAAATGGAAACTTTATTGATAATTGATGGGGGGATAGATTACATGCACTGAAGTCAATGTTAGGCTATCTGCATACAAATGCAGGTTTTCAAACAGAATTTCTGTGCAGATTTCTCACATTCGTTACTTGTGAATCTGCTCCTGGTCTCACCTTTGCACTACAAATTGTGAAATCTGCACAAAAAATCCGCAAGAGCAATTGACATACTGCAGATTTTGAAATCCACATGGCAGGTCAATTTCTGGACTGAAAAATATGCAACGTGTCATGAGATTTGGCAGATCTCATTTACTTTACTGGTACTGTATTATGCTGCAAAGAACAGGGCAAAATTGTGCAGTATTCTGTTCTTTTTTTTTTTATCTGGTAAACTACTGGGTTTTCTGATGGACCGCACTGACTATAATGGGACCTGGTTTCCATCAGGTGGCATTCTTTTTCATTCATTTGACAGAACCGCCCCTTCCATTATTTTCACTGTTCTGCTCCTATAATGGAACAGAACCACAGAAATAAAAACCTTACCTCTCCCCTGGTATCACATGCAGTTAGTACTTCTTTCACATGTCAGTAAATCTCAGACGTGTGGTGTCCATGTTCTCTGTGGACAGAACAAAGACCCGTGGATTTTGGTGTTTTCACACAGGCGTGTTTTTTTCAGGAGACATGCACTATTTTGGTCTGTGATGCGGGTCAAACGTGAATCTGTGAAACCCACTGACATATGGCGTCCATTTCTATCCCTGGTTTTCACCGACCCTTGGGAGACGCTCTAGAAGTCCCTTTTACAGTCTAGCAGGACATACGGAATACAAAAAAATAGACACACAAACGAACAATGGACCTTTCTGAGACATCTTCACGGATGAAACACAGACCGTCTTGTCACCACATTGTCACAGTCTGGTCAAAGAGGCCTTACAGAGGAAGAGGAGGATTTATGCCTGTCTCTGCAATCTGTCGGTATTCCCACTCCTCCTCCTCAATGCTCATTGGCTGAGGAGGGGCTCGGCTTCAACCTGGAGTATCAGGCTGCAATTAGAGATGTGAGCCAGGTCTTGTTTTAAAGCTAAGAATCTAAGCAGAGCTAGCCACCATACAGTCTGAGATATAGCTGTTGGTAGCAAGGAAGTATTGTAAATTACCAGCACATAATGTAGCTGTTACATATTAAATACCAGCACAAACCTCTCTATGGTAATAGCATCTAGGCCATTGATTTACTGGCCAGGTGAGAAACCTGATAGCTCCCAAACTGATGATCTGTGCCAGGAGTGTGAGCTCCCTGCATATGCTGGGCTTCATAGTGCGGGAGCCTTTAGTCTGTGAGCCCCTTCCCCACGTCTGCACTGGACCGCAGCTACAGTGCCTTGCGAAAGTGTTCGGCCCCCTGGAACTTTTCAACCTTTTGCCACATTTCAGACTTCAAACAAAAAGATATAACATTTTACATTTTTGGTGAAGAATCAACACAAGTGGGTCACAATTGTGAAGTGGAACGAAATTTATTGGATCATTTAAACTTTTTTTGTAATAATAAAACGGAAAAGTGGGGCGTGCAAAATTATTCGGCCCATTTACTTTCAGTTCAGAAAACTCACTCCAGAAGTTCATTGAGGATCTCTGAATGATCCAATGTTGTCCTAAATGACTGATGAAGATAAATAGAATCCACCTGTGTGTAATCAAGTCTCCGTATAAATGCACCTGCTCTGTGATAGTCTCAGGGTTCTGCATCATGAAGACCAAGGAACACACCAGGCAGGTCCGTGATACTGTTGTGGAGAAGTTTAAAGCCGGATTTGGATACCAAAAGATTTCCCAAGCTTTAAACATCCCAAGGAGCACTGTGCAAGCGATCATATTGAAATGGAAGGAGTATCAGACCACTGCAAATCTACCAAGACCCGGCCGTCCCTCTAAACTTTCATCTCAAACAAGGAGAAGACTGATCAGAGATGTAGCCAAGAGGCCCATGATCACTCTGGATGAACTGCAGAGATCTACAGCTGAGGTGGGAGAGTCTGTCCATAGGACAACAATCAGTCGAACACTTCACAAATCTGGCCTTTATGGAAGAGTGGCAAGAAGAAAGCCATTTCTTAAAGATATCCATAAAAAGTCTCGTTTACAGTTTGCCACAAGCCACCTGGGAGACACACCATACATGTGGAAGAAGGTGCTCTGGTCAGATGAAACCAAAATCGAACTTTTTGGAAACAATGCAAAACTATATGTTTGGCGTAAAAGCAATACAGCTCATCACCCTGAACACACCATCCCCACTGTCAAACATGGTGGTGGCAGCATCATGGTTTGGGCCTGCTTTTCATCAGCAGGGACAGGCAAGATGGTTAAAATTGATGGGAAGATGGATGGAGCCAAATACAGGACCATTCTGGATGAAAACCTGTTGGAGTCTGCAAAAGACCTGAAACTAGGACGGAGATTTATCTTCCAACAAGACAATGATCCCAAACATAAAGCAAAATCTACAATGAAATGGTTAAAAAATAGAGATGAGCGAGCAGTGCTCGTTACGAGCACTGTAACGCTCGGGTCCCGTGTGAAATGCCCGCAGGCATTGCGGATCCGTCCTCATCTGCATGTAAGGCAATGAGGACGGATCGTTTGGTATGACACTCATACCAAACGGTTCCGTCCCCACTGACTTTAAGACGGGTGAGGACGGAACCGTTTGGTATGAGTGTCATACCAAACGATCTGTCCTCATTGACTTACATGCAGATGAGGACGGATCCGCAATGCCTGCGGGCATTTCACACGGGACCCGAGCGTTACAGTGCTCGTAACGAGCACTGCTCGCTCATCTCTATTAAAAAATAAACGTATCCAGGTCTTAGAATGGCCAAGTCAAAGTCCAGACCTGAATCCAATTGAGAATATGTGGAAAGAGCTGAAAACTGCTGTTCACAAACACTCTCCATCCAACCTCAAAGAGTTCGAGCTGTTTTGCAAGGAAGAATGGGCAAGAATTTCACTCTCTAGATGTGCAAAACTGATAGAGACATACCCCAAGCGACTTGCAGCTGTAATCGCAGCAAAAGGTGGAGCAACAAAGTATTAATGCAAGGGGGCCAAATAATTTTGCATGCCCCACTTTTCAGTTTTATTATTACAAAAAAAGTTTAAATTATCCAATAAATTTCGTTCCACTTCACAATTGTGACCCACTTGTTGATTCTTCACCAAAAATGTAAAATGTTATATCTTTTTGTTTAAAGCCTGAAATGTGGCAAAAGGTTGAAAAGTTCCAGGGGGCCGAATACTTTCACAAGGCACTGTAAATGCCTGACAGGAGCAGAGCTGGTGATCTGTGCTCAGAGCTTACCTTCACTCTCAGAACAACCCATATCTGGCTTAGGAGATGGTTCTACCTGTTACAGTTCTACGGTATAGCTGATAAGTGAGAGATGGGATCATTGCCACACATGTTGGATACTGTAGTGTTTAGTTCCTGGTCACAGGGCTTTTCCACGCCAAAGATCACTACTTACTGCAAAGTTGGGACTGGACCCTGTAGTACAGCTGCTTCCATGGGACCCTGAGTAGCAACTCAGGTGATGGTACATTTAGTCTGGTATAGACCTGGCAGTTAGTGGGAGAGAGTGTTCCCCTGCAGGAGAGCTGTCAAAGGAGTGGTCACATTCTTGTTCACAATAACACGATCTCTGCCGGAGATCAGGGGCACCCTAGTGCTAAGTAATTAGCTGGACCACACATCTGTGTGTTAGGGAATCTACAGACCAGACTACTGTGATCTAGCCTGGCAAAGCAGCATTCATGGAATTCAGCAGAACGCTCAAGATGAGCATTCCCAGTACAGCAGCACAAAGACTTTGCACTTATGGATCAAACCCTGCCAATGAGATCTGCTGTAGCATTTTCCAGTTGCTCCTTCTCATTGGTATATACTCATAAACATCAGGTGTCCCTAAGATCTGCAGATGATCACATTTTAAAGCACCTAGCTGTAATCAGTGTCATGGGGATTTGGAGGGGCATAAAAGGCCGATTGAAAGCAACGTTTTTTTAGCCACATGAAAACTCAAAAATCAGATCAAGTCGTATGAGATGATTGTGTGATACCTCCTGTACATCGAAGTGCCAGTTATCACCACTTCTTGCAAACTGAGAGGGACAGAATCCTTGAATTGAGAGAACTTGGTTTATCACTTGGGTAGATCGTTATGGCCTCCTAGGCCAAGATGTCAGAACTGTTCAGTGTTCCGTGTCCTGGTGGTTGGGAGAACGACAATGAACTGGAATGATAGCAAGAGGTGCACAGAGGCAAACCGCTGCACAAAGTCTAACTAGAAGAATGGTGCATAGTGATCCATTCTGTACAAACCATCAGAAGGTGTTTGCACGACACTGGGCTACGAGCCAGATGTCCAACTACACATGTTCCAGTTACCTCAGGCCATGGCTTTCAAAGGCTATAATGGTGCACAAGATTTCAATGGAGGCTGGAATGTAGGTCTATCCTCTTCAGCAATGATAGGTGGAGATTGGTCTGTAGACCACATGTGCAACGCCATGGATCGACTTCCACAAGGGAAAGTCACAACGGTCCTAGTCCCAGGATTATAATCTTGGGTAGCATAATGTACGGTAGGTGGACCCCCTCTAACATCTTGAAGTTACATGGATTTGGTCCTAGGACCAGTGGTCTTCAAAGTGTCCCAGTAGTTTAAAGGGTTTCTGTCACCAGTTTTTTTCGGTATGAATCAGGCTGACATTAGAGATGTGCTAATGTCACATGATTCTAAATATATATCTGTTTTATTTATTGGTGCCCCCATTTTTATATAAAATAGACTTTTATTTTATGCTAATAAGGCCTCTAGGTGCAAGGGGCGTTACCCCTGCTCCTAGAGGCTCTGTTGATTGACAGGACCAAGCAGAGAAGAAACACTCCATTCACCATAGCGTGCAAGGACCTTCAATGATGTCATGACCATGTGATCAGTCACATGGTTAGGATCACACAAACAACCTGTCTCCTCCTAAACCATGTGACTGATCACATGGTCATGACATCATTGAAGGTCCTTGCAAGCTATGGTGAATGGAGTGTTTCTTCTCTGCTTGGTCCTGTCAATCAACAGAGCCTCTAGGAGCAGGGGTAACTCCCCTTGCACCTAGAGGCCTTATTAGCATAAAATAAAAGTTCATTTTATATAAAAATGGGGGCACCAGTAAATAACACAGATATATGGAATCAGGTGACATTAGCACATCTCTAATGTCAGCCTGATTCATACCGAAAAAACTGGTGACAGAAACCCTTTAAAGGGTTTGTGTCATCAGATTTAACCCTTTTAAACCTGCTGACATTAGCGATGTGCTAATGTCAGCAGACCCTTACTGTGGTATTATTATGTTTATTGGGGGCCCCCTTACTGTGATAATCTTACTTTTGTTATATGTAAATGAGCCTCTAGGAGCAGGGGGGGCATTGTCCCTGCTCCTAGAGGCTCCGTTTTCCTACCTCCTTCCACGCCCGAGGTCCTTGATTGACCGTCTTCTCCTGCTAGCCCTGTGTGCCGGGGAAATCTTGCGCACGCGCAGTGCAGCACACAGGGCTGGCAGCAGGATATGAACGCTGCCTGGTCCTGTCAATCAAGGACCTCGGGCGTGGAAGGAGGTAGGAAAACGGAGCCTCTAGGAGCAGGGACAATGCCCCCCCTGCTCCTAGAGGCTCATTTACATATAACAAAAGTAAGATTATCACAGTAAGGGGGCCCACAATAAACATAATAATACAGTTAGGGTCTGCTAACATTAGCACATCGCTAATGTCAACAGGATTAAAAGGGTTAAATCTGATGACAGAAACCCTTTAAACGCAACAAAAAAGCCACCCCTTATGAAAGTACCCTGTTCTGCTACACTGTGTATTCCCACTTCATTAATAATTGCTTCTAATACTGTGCTATCATAATTCTTCTCTGGAAACCTTTCTTTTAAAGCTCCACTCTGTACCCCACCCATAGGGCTGGATTACACTGACAGATTATCTGACCAATCATTGGTCAGATGGACGTTTACACACACAGATCTTTTGTTATACACACCAACTATTGGTCTGATTGGACAGAGATTGGTCAGATAATCTGTTGGTGTAATGCAGCCCATATCTTTCTATCTTGAACTATTTGTTAAACCATTCCTGAGCAAGTTGTGCAGTGTGGCAGGGCATATTACTTTGCTGAAAGAGGCAACTTGCAAAAAGGAATACGGTTACCATGATGAAGGGGTGTACTTGGTCTTCAAGAATGTTTAGATAGGTTGTATGTATCAAGGTGACATCCACGTGAATGCCAGTACCCAAGGTGTCCCATAAAACTGCCTGTGCCAGTTTACCTTCTTCCCATACTGCATCCTGGTGCCATCCCTTCCCCAGGCCAACAGTGCACAGGCACCCGGATATCCAAATTATGTAAACATCCGATCAGACCGTTTTCTTCCTTTGCACCATGGTGATGTTTTTATGCTCACATGCCCATTATAGGTGCTTTTGACTGCGGAAATCGGCACACTGGCTGGTCCATGGGTACACAGTCCTGTACTCTGAAGCACTGTGTGCTCTGAAAACTTTCTCAGCAATTTCAGCTTTTATGGGATTGGACCACAGGGGCTAGGCCTTTACTTCCCGCATGCATTAATGAGACTTTGGCACCCAAGACAGTGTCACTGCTTCACCCATTATCCTGCCTTGGACAACTTTTGGTAGGTACTAATCACAGTATACCAAAACCTTTAATACAACCCTTTTCAATGAGATAAAAAGCTGAGGGTCACACATTCAGCAATATACAGTTCTGCTAAGCCTGGAGATTAAAAATGAACATATGTACCACTTCACAGCGACCTCATTAAAGTGGGTCCCTTCTGTTGGCGGGTGTCATCTTTCTAAGTGGGTGTGTGGTGGTCTCTGTTATGCAGTGCTTTGTTTTTCTGCTGGTGCTGTGTCATAGTGGACACTTTGCAGTCTCTTAGGGTCCATTGGCACATTATATGTAATCATTTATTTTATTCACATATATAGCGCTGACATACTCGGCAGTGCTTTACAGACATTAGTGTCGCTCACTGTCTCCAGTGGGCTCACAATCTAAATTCCCGATCAGTATGAGGATAAATATTGAAAACGCCGTTTGGCAGATGATCTGCTATTTATTTGGTGAAGAAAATCCTTTGTCAACAGCAAACTACCCTGTGTAAACAGGGATGTGCTGCCAACAAACAATCTGTATGGGGATGAACAATGGCAGTCGTGATTTTCTGATCGCAGTCGCTATTCATTCTCATATGGTGGCAGGAGGGGGGTTGCTTTATGTAAATGAAACATTAGTGAGCTGGCAGTGTAATTACAGCTTCCTCTCCAATTCAAGTTAATGGGATGAACGACGTTTAACTAAACTAAACTTTTGTATAAATTTTTGTGATTGTGTCCCTAATACTCTAATAACACTTTTTGTAATATAGTTTTTTTAATGTATTTTAATACACTTTTCCCTCCCTAAAGCGCATCTTTCCCTGTGCGCTTAAAACCCACTTTTTAGTATGGAGTGTATGGAGTCTTCAGTTTCTCAGTGGGGTGGCAGCACAGTGAGTATGGGCAGGAGCGTATATTTCTGCTCCTGCCTGTGCCCCCGGAGGTTTACTAAATGCTGGGATAGTACATGGGTATCCTGTAAACTAAAGATTTACCCTTTCATGTAGAATCAGGGTGGTCTCCGATTGCGTTCTTTTGTCAGTTTATTTCCATCCGTGTGGTAGTATTATTTCTCCTCTGTCATAAAAACCTAAAGAATATACCCTCTCCAAACAACCGCCAGTAAAAATTTAACGCACACAAATGGTTGCCATTGGCTGTCCGTTTTGTTCATTGACCCACTGACTGAATGGGAGAGTCTAGTGTGCTAAAAATCTGAGTATTGAGTAGTTTGACTTCCACTTACAATGGATACAGTGCCCTGATATGAGTCCAATGTATTCATGAGGGTAGCGCTCCCCCACCTCTCTCCCCTGATTGATGGCTGCTACGTATAAATGCAGAGCAGCAACGGATGAATAATAGGTCCAGTGTATGTACAAAGGCATCTGAATGTGGCCTTCGGTAGCATTCACTCCTTTACTGTCGCAGTCAGGTTTTCTTACAGTACTGACTGGGATTTAATGGGCCACAGTTGAGACACGTGTGCACTTCAGGACATGCTACCATTGCTTCTAAACCGCAGAATACTTGATTGGTTTTGTTGCACAGTTTTTCCTATTGGCTTCACCTGAACATTTTTAGAACCGGTACAAAGATTACTGCAGTTTTATCTAGACAGCTGCACCATTGCCACCATGTGTGCATTTACCCGTTTTCTCACAATTTTCCATTTCAGGTTTACAATGCTTGATTGCTGGTTAGTAAGTAAGGAAAATACACGCTGCCGAATCAACCTGCCTCATGCTCAGCCAGTATTTATTGGGCGAGGACCAGAGACCCAAATAGTGGACAAGAAATGTTCCCGCCAGCAAGGTAATGTCAAAGGGGTTGTGCCATGATTAATGTAAAAAAATGAAACTGATATCATATAGTACATGACAATCTCTTACTTTCACACTTGCGTTGTTAATTCCGGTAATGAGATCTGGCAGAGGATCTCTATACCTGAATTAAACGGATCCGTTTTGATTTTGCACATCAGGAGGCGGTTGTGTGAAATCAAAACTGCAAAAAACAGATCAGGCACTAAATACATTGAAAGTCAATGGGTGACAAATAGTCTCCTAAAAAACGGATCCGTCACCATTGACTTACATTAGATCAGTTTTTTTCTGTTTTTATGACCGGACACAAAATTACAGCTTGCTGCGGTTTTGTGTCCAGTCACAAAACTGAAAGCTGCTGGAACTGAAGACATCTTTCTTTCAGAATCCATGGGGACAAAACGTAAACATTTTTTTCCGGTATTGAGATCCTCTGCCTGATCTCAATACCGGAAAACCACAACACAAGTGTGAAAGTAGCCTAACAAAGCTAGAACCAGCCATGTACCTCACATGGATCCACAGATCTCCCATTCGTTCCTCCAATTGCTCTGCTAAATTCTTTTCTGGCTGGAACTTCAGGGGGTGTATCCTTTCTGCTGCAGCCCTTTCCCTATTTCACTTCAGAAGACGTGTCCTTAGTGATGCAGCCCGATCACAGCATAGGGGGCTTCTGATGCAGCTCTCTTCCTGTAATGGTCACAGTTTCTAATGGTGGATAAGGACTGGTGGCAGTTGAAGGATAGAACAGCCCCCTCAGTAGGTGGACATGCTAGATACTATGGTGATTTGCATATTCAGGTTCTGCAAGCTGAAAATTGGAAGCAGCTATATATGAACAAATGAAGTATCTATGACCTGGGTACTAAGGCCCTGATATATTGGGACATCATGATTTAAATGCATCCTCCGGCAGTCTATGGCCATGACTGAAATTTACTCTAGCTCGAAGCTGGTGTACATTTCAGTCATCATTTACGCCAGTTTCTTGTGTAAATGATAATAAATGTACCAGGGCCGATGCCCCATCCTCGCATGACTCGTTTTTGGAAACTGGCAAAAAAAATGCCAGTTGTGACCAAGTTTAGTTGCAGTGGCATTTAAAAAATGGGTTTTGGAACCTTATTAAGCCAGATTCTATGCGTAGGGGAGTGATAAGTCTCCCCCTGTGTAACAAGTGTATTGTATACTGAATTGCATACTTTATTTTTATTAAAGAGGACCTTTCACCACTCCTGACATGCCTGCTTTAGTATCTTCATGTATTCCCCATGTAATAACAATTCTGGAGCATCTATTCTTATGGCTACTTTCACACTTCTGTTTTTGCCTGAACTGGCAGGGTTCAGGAAAAACGCTTCCGTTACTGATAATACGACCTTCTGCATCCGTTATGAACGGATCCAGTTGTATTGTCTTCAACATAGATAGACAGATCCGTCATGAACTCCATTGAAAGTCAGTGGGGGGCGGATCCGTTTTCTATTGTGTCCGAGAAAACTGAGCTGGCACCATTGATTTGCATTGTGATCTGTTGTGCTCTGAATCCCATATGGGAACGCAACCAAATGGAACGGAATGCATTGTGGGGCGTTCTGTTCAGTTCAGTTGACAATGAATGGGGACAAAATGGAAGCGTTTTTCCCCGGTATTGAGATCCTCTGTCGGATCTCAATACCGGAAAATGTAAAAGCAAGTGTGAAAGGGGCCTTATGACTCTATGTTGTGCCATTCCTTTATTATTTTAAGAAGAAGTTATGAATGGATTGCTAGCAGTCTGCAGTAAGGGTACAGAGAGGTGGTAACAAGTTGGGGGAGTGTACCTGCACAGACGCACTCTATCCAATCAGTGATACCATTTTCATATTGTACGGTACACACCCCCCCAACTGACTACCACTCGCTGTTCCCTTACTGCAGACTGCTAGCAATTCATTCATAACTTCTAGTAGAAATAATAAAGGAATGCCACAACATACAGACATAAGAATAGATGTTCCAGAATTGTTATTACATGGGGAATGCATGAAGCTATTAAAACAGGCTTGTCAGGAGTGGTGAAAGGTCCTCTTTAAATATGGTCTCAAAGTATGATTGTAGAATTATTAGGTCCAGATTTGGTGAGCTCTCTCAGTGCAGGCGAGATGCATCACCTGTCACATAAAAACATAAGAAAACTTGTGCTGATTCTGCACATGCCTTGTTTATTGCTATATTTTACTACCATGAACCCAGTCTTTTTGTTTTTTTTTTCAGTGCAATTGATATCAGATTGCAACAAAGGTTATGTGAAAGTCAGACAGGTAAGTTGTTGTGCTGAAAATGATGCATGTAAAATGAAGTTACAAGAATTATTTGGATTTCCAAAATGTATATTCGTCTAGTATGTAGACGGTGTTCTATTTCCGTCGTTTAAAGAAAGGGAATTCTATGTTTAAGAGGTAGAGAAAGAAGATGAAATGGAGTTGTTTGGTTGCTAGGAGCCTCAAACACATTCACATAGCAACAGAAGCAATTGGGTCATTTTGTAATGCGAGTTTAAGTTCTCAAAGGGGAAAATGCTGTTATGTTTCTCGTTTACCAGACCTCAGACCTCAGAATTATCATGTCTAAAAGTCTGACGTGTATTTGCCATGGAATCCATTGATTTCTGCCACAGATTTAGTTTATCATACTGCGGATCTGAGCGCAAGATTGACCCCTAATTTGAGTGTTGTCCGCTGACAAGTTTCAAATCCACAGTGGAAAAAATCTGCACGGAATCCTATTGAAATCACACATACTTAATGGTTCATGCACACAACCGTTGGCTGTTTTGGGGCAAATTGCAGATCCGCAAAACACATCCGCATCTTTTGCGGCCCCATTGAAGTGAATGGGTCCACATCTGACCTGCAAAAAATGTGGATCGGATATGGACCCAAACCACGGTTGTGTGCATGAGCCCTAAGTCTGCTTTCACATTTGCGTCTATTATTTCAGGTCTTCTGCTCTGTTATAAGAGCAGAAGAACGAAAATAATGAAAGTGCTGGATTCAGCACATAACTGACGCAAACCCCTTTTACTATAATGGGATCGGTTTCTGTTCAAGAGAACGTTTTTGCCCTGCATGCAGGACTTTTCTCTCCTTTATTTTTAACGAATTCTGTGATGGACGCTCCGAACAGAGCTCCTGACGCAGATGTGAAAGCAGTCTGACTTTGGCATAGAATACACACCAGAATCCGCATTAAAAAATGCTGTGTGAACCTCTTACCCTGTGTTACTCTGCTCACAAATATTAAGCAGAGTTGTTACAGACATTTCTCAGGTTGTTCCACAATGATCTGAATGGGGCTTGCAGAAATCCATGTGCTTACCACAGAAACAAGGCCATTCAGATGTAATGTAAGTTACAGAGGAAGGAGACAGTAGGTGAGCTTACAGAATAGATATGTTATGTCAGAGATGTTTGACAAAGATCTTATTGCATATCTGAGTGTCAAGGCCTTGTGAAATGGTGTAAAGGTTAAGAGGATGGGCCTGCATGTAATCAGCGTTTTTTGGGAAGGCACAGTAGTCATTTTTATTGCGAAGTGGAGAACCGTTTAAAAGAGAGTAAAGTTCCTTTATTACTGCTGTGTAATTGTGCGTTTTTTTTATAACCTTCAAAGAAGTATATGGAGCACTGTACACAGACAGAAACTAGAAAAGAGGTTGTCCAGTACTAGATCAGTAGGGGTCTGACAGCCCCAGCCATCAGCTGCTGGCAGGAGCAGTGGTCACCGAAACTAACCTAATATATATACACACACACACACGCACAATTGTATGCAAGCAGGATGTTTTAAATTGTGTTGTTTATTGAAACAAATAATTTTATTGAATTTTAAAGTTCATTCAAACAGAAAGGGAACACAATAATACAAAGTGTATGCACAGACATCAATATTACATACAGTACTAGTAGTCAGATTAATAACGGTAAATCCTGCAAAGTACTTAGTATCCATGAGGATGACCAATTGTGTTGTTTTGGCGGCAAGAACATGGACTTACATTTAAGACCTTTAGGGTCCGTTCACACAACAGTATTTCTGGGTCCGCATCCGTTCCGCAATTTTGCGAAACAGGTGTGCACTCATTCATTCATCTGTAGTTCTGTTCCGCAGCCCCGCAAGTAAGATAGAGTATTTCCTATTCTTGTTCGCAATCGTAATTTCTATCATACAGTACAGACCAAAAGTTTGGACACACCTTCTCATTCAAAGAGTTTTCTGTATTTTCATGACTATGAAAATTGTAGATTCACACTGAAGGCATCAAAACTATGAATTAACACATGTGGAATTATATACTTAACAAAAAAGTGTGAAACAACTGAAATATGTCTTATATTCTAGGTTCTTCAAAGTAGCCACCTTTTGCTTTGATTACTGCTTTGCACACTCTTGGCATTCTCTTGATGAGCTTCAAGAGGTAGTCACCTGAAATGGTATTCCAACAGTCTTGAAAGAGTTCCCAGAGATGCTTAGCACTTGTTGGCCCTTTTGCCTTCACTCTGCAGTCCAACTTACCCCAAACCATCTCGATTGGGTTCAGGTCTGGTGACTGTGGAGGCCAGGTCATCTGGCGTAGCACCCCAGCACTCTCCTTCTTGGTCAAATAGCCCTTACACAGCCTGGAGGTGTGTTTGGGGTCATTGTCCTGTTGATAAATAAATGATGGTCCAACTAAACGCAAACCGGATGGAATAGCATGCCGCTGCAAGATGCTGTGGAAGCCATGCTGGTTCAGTATGCCTTCAATTTTTAATAAATCCCCAACAGTGTCACCAGCAAAGCACCCCCACACCATCACACCTCCTCCTCCATGCTTCACGGTGGGAACCAGGCATGTAGAGTCCATCCGTTCACCTTTTCTGCGTCGCACAAAGACACGGTGGTTGGAACCAAAGATCTCAAATTTGGACTCATCAGACCAAAGCACAGATTTCCACTGGTCTAATGTCCATTCCTTGTGTTCTTTAGCCCAAACAAGTCTCTTCTGCTTGTTGCCTGTCCTTAGCAGTGGTTTCCTAGCAGCTATTTTACCATGAAGGCCTGCTGCACACAGTCTCCTCTTAACAGTTGTTGTAGAGATGTGTCTGCTGCTAGAACTCTGTGTGGCATTGACCTGGTCTCTAATCTGAGCTGCTGTTAACCTGCGATTTCTGAGGCTGGTGACTCGGATGAACTTATCCTCCGCAGCAGAGGTGACTCTTGGTCTTGCTTTCCTGGGGCGGTCCTCATGTGAGCCAGGTTCTTTGTAGCGCTTGATGGTTTTTGTGACTGCACTTGGGGACACTTTCAAAGTTTTCCCAATTTTTCGGACTGACTGACCTTCATTTCTTAAAGTAATGATGGCCTCGTTTTTCTTTACTTAGCTGTTTTTTTCTTGCCATAATACAAATTCTAACAGTCTATTTAGTAGGACTATCAGCTGTGTATCCACCTGACTTCTGCCCAACACAACTCATGGTCCCAACCCCATTTATAAGGCAGGAAATCCCACTTATTAAACCTGACAGGGCACACCTGTGAAGTGAAAACCATTTCAGGTGACTGCCTCTTGAAGCTCATCAAGAGAATGCCAAGAGTGTGCAAAGCAGTAATCAAAGCAAAAGGTGGCTACTTTGAAGAACCTAGAATATAAGACATATTTTCAGTTGTTTCAGACTTTATTGTTAAGTATATAATTCCACATGTGTTAATTCATAGTTTTGATGCCTTCAGTGTGAATCTACAATTTTCATAGTCATGAAAATACAGAAAACTCTTTGAATGAGAAGGTGTGTCCAAACTTTTGTTCTGTACTGTAGGTCTAGCCATGTGCGGTCAGCAAAATACAGAATGCACACGGTAACCGTGTGTTGCAGATCCAAAATTTGCGAACCACAAAACACAGTCGCATGAATGTAGCCTTAGTCACTAGGGGAGATTTATCAAAATGAGTGTGAGGGAAAACTGGCTTAGTTGCCCATAGCAACCAATCAGATTCATTTTTCAGATCTCCTTTGGAAAATGAAAGAGAGAATCTGATTGCTTGCTATGGGCAACTAAGCCAGTTCTACTTTACACAGTTTTGATAAAGCTCCCCCACTGTGCCCTAATGGGGCAGTCAGTTATTTACAAAATGAAACATATCAAATCAGATGTCTAAAATTGTATCTGCCATTGATGTCAGTCAGTAATGATTTCTGTTACCGACTTACCGTCTGCCCATCACGGCTTATGTGTGTAGAATGAAAGCAATCATGTCCTTTGCTTTTGAGCACTGCTCCGAGTGTATTATGTCGAGCTGTTGGAGGAGTGCATTATATTCCTCATGGTTTTCATTAGCTGCCAAACCTCACCCTGTTTTTTGTAGTCATTGGTACCAAGTATTGAGCTTTTTTTTTATAACATAGATTCAGTCTCTGATATAATAATGATATTAATTTTAACGTTTTACTTCTTTTGCTTAGATAGGAACAAACCCGAGCAGTGTTGATTCGGTGGACATCGGCAAAGACCATGAAGCCAAGTTGAAGCCCGGCCATGTACTATATATTGTAAATAAATTGTATCCTTACTCAGTAGAGTTTATTCAAGAACCAGGAACCTCCAGAGCGGAAGAGGCCCCAGAAACCATAAAACGTGTAGGCAAAAGATCCCACGAGGGTCCACAAAATGATCGCTTGGAAATGTCTAGAAAATGTCCAAAATCGCAAAGTGATGACTTAATGGACAGCAGTAAGAGTAATGAAAAGCCACATCGTACTCCTGAGGTACGTCAAAATGCAGGATTTAAAAAAAGTCTAATTTTGGGTTGACTTTCAGTAGAGCACATTGCAAGCACACATTTTATTTAGAATATTTTTTTCATAAAAACATTTTCAGTAATATTTCCTCTCCTGAAACGCCCCACAATGTTTTGTTGAGCAGGAACGAGGCATGGTGTTTGTTCTTTCCTCTCAGCTAATATGTTGAAAGTGATCACATGAACTGCTCCATAGTACCTTCAAAAGAACAGAGTAAAGGACCAGGCCACATGATACCTCCTAGCCAAAAGCCAAAGCCAGAGTGCAGGTTTGCATGCCAAATTGCATTAGTAAGTGTGCCACGTAGCAAAATAATTACGCAAGCCCCTTTCTTTGTGGCAGCTTAGACAGAGAAGGGGGCTGGCTTAGCTTTTTTGGCAACCAGGACCATCAGACATTTCACTGGTCACATGTAGTCACAGAGAGGTGGGCAGGAAGATCCCTGTCTGTATTGGGATCAATGCAGATGTTGAGCTGCCAAGACCAGGAGGCAGGCACTAAAACTGGGATATTGCTACAGATTAGAACGAGTATTTTAGTAAGTGCGGTGCTTTGACATTTCATACGCAGTGGACAAACCCTTTGACAATTTTTTTATACACCCAAAAAGTGTGCCTATATACAGGGCATTTTGTGCCATGCCGCCATGGGATTTTACAGTGTTTTGCTATGCAGTTTTTGGCCATACAGCTTATACCGATGATGCACATGATTGCGGTGTATTTCACCTTCTCATGCCTTGTAGCCAAACACATGGTAATTCTCAGAGAAGCCACATGGGTACGGGCACCCTCATACCTAATCAACCTTTAATTGTTGATTAGTCATCATCTATTATTATTTACAGGATTCTTACCCACTGGCAATCTTGATCTTCCAGTTAGACTGGGTTTTGCCAGCAGAATCGTCAGCAGTGTTTTGCCTTTCTTGTGTTCTTCAATAAAAAAAAAAAGTGCTACAGTCAGTGATCAGCCTTAACATGAACCCCTTCCTGATGCAGTGATTTCCGTTTCATTTTTCGCTCCCTGGCTTTCTGAAGCCATAACTTTTAATTTTTCTATTCACTTATGAACAGAAAATGCCTTATGAGGGCCGTATAGGACTTGTTTTTTTCTGGAGAAGTTGTACTCTCTAATTCTACCATTTGATATGGCATACAATGTAGAGGGAAGCTGGAAAAAAAATTCCAAATGGGGTGGAATTGTGTTACAGTTTTTTATGGGTTTTGTTTTTTCGGCGTTCACTATGCAGTAAAACTGACTTGTGCTCTTTATTCTCCAGGTCAGTACAATTATGTCGATACTACACTTGTATAGTTTTTTTTTGCGTTTTAATACTGAAAAAAAAAATAATTTTTTTTCTCATCGTCGTATTCTGACCCGTATAACTTTTTTTATAGTTATGTATACGGAGATTTGTGAGGATTCGTTTTTTTATGGGACGATGTGTAGTTTTTGCACATATCATTTGGGGTGTGTTTGACTTCTTGATCACTTTTTTCAAATTTTTTTTGGAAGTTAAGTGATGAAAAAAACAGCGAATTGGCTATTTTTATTTTTTTTCTGTAACATTCACCGTATTGGATACTTTTTTAAGATTTTAATAGTACAGTTGTTTTTGCAAACGGCGATGCCCAAGATGTTGGTTGTTTTTAAAGTTTATTTTGATTTTGGGGAAAAGGGGGGTGATTTGAATTTTTTATTTTTTTTTCTTCAGATTGCAATTTGTAGAATGGAATTTGCTCCATTATTCTATACAGAAATCGCTATATTACAGTTCAGTACTGCCACCTGCTGGCCTGAACTGTACTATAGAAGTAATGAGCCTGTAAGGCCTAGTATAGGTTCAGGCCCATTATGAGCATAGAACGCTTTCCCCAATCTCCACTGGGGAAAACACTCCTGCACCGGAAGCGCGCTTTTGTGTTTTTAGGAGTTAAATGTCTGTGGTCAGCATTACCGTCGATTGCAGACATTAGCTGTGGGTGTCTGCTGTGTAAAACAGCAGGCACTTGGCGGCAACATGCAATAAGTCCTTTATGTTTTGTAAGCCTTGAGGTGAGACATCCATGAATGAGTCATATTCTTTCAGCTCATCACACAGGTACTTGATTGGATTGAGATCTGGGGAATTTGGAGGCCAAGTCATCACCATAAACTCGTAGTCATGCTCATCAAACTATTTCTGAACAGATTTTGCAGTGTGACAGTTATGTTTCTGAAAGAAGCCTTTGTCATTCGGGAAAGGTGTAGAAATGGTAATCATAAATACATTTTATGTATTAATGATTACCATTTCTAAACTTTTCTAAATTCCTATGAAAGTTAATAAATTAATTCACACTATCAATAACAGATACATTTTTTTTTTAAGCTGGAGTTGGTACTCTTCTACTGACTCTGACTCCAACTCTAGTGGTATTACAACACATGTTGAAAGAGGTGATAGATCTTCTTTAACCACTTCACGCATATAGACGTAACTGTACTTCCAGATTGCATGTAAATTAATGCAGTTGGGCATAGAGTTACGCCCAATAAAGTGTCACAGCCCTGAAGTCTCCGCTCTCACCGAAAGCAGAGACACTGGAGAAGCCGGCAAGGGACCACTCTGTGCAGACTAACCAATCTGCGTAGGTAGTGTAAAAATGCTGGTTTCGGGCTCTGATCTCCACCACTCCCCTTTATGCCCTCTGTACCCCCGATGTCTCTGCAGCCCTCTGTGCATTCCCCCCTTCTGTGGGGCTGTGATGGCAGTGGCTCTGGAACGGAGCTGCTGTCATCAGTAGTGAGTTTCAGCCGTAACATACAGCTGACACTCTGCTGCAACAGTAGCAATCGCTGATGTAAGGGGTTAACACAGGGAGGGAGCTTCCTCTCTCCCCCATTGGTCTGCCGCTCTGTGATGGCTGTGTTCCAATAGTTTCCATGGAAGCCGGACGCCTTAGAAAGACATACAGGCTTGCCATGTACCTAGGCCTGCCAGACCCTACTGAGGCCATGTCTGATCAGGCTTAGTGTCAATGTAATACTGACAGTACAGTGCATTGCTGTAAATGACTATTTCAGTGCACTGTACAGCAATCAGACCGACTGGATGTTCAAGAACCAAGTGGGACTTGATTTAAAAAAAAAAAAAAAAAAAAAAAGGCTTTTTCCCATATCCAGTCATTGATTAAAAATGAAAAAATAAAATAAACTACACATAATTTGTAAATTGGTATTGTCACGTCCGTGTAACAATCTGATCTATAAAAAATAAACAAATGATGAAAAAATAAAAATGTTATGGATGTTATTATACGGTATGTCAATGTAAAATGTAATTGTTAATACAAAAGTAATTTTATGCTGAAAAAGTAGTAGATATATAAATTTGGTATCGTCATAACCATATCAGCCCACAGAATAAAATTATCATATCATATATATACCGCATGAGGAACCTCATAAAAAATTTTTTTTAAAAACCTGACAGAATTGCAATTTTTACCCACCTTACCTCTTAAACTATGGTATAAAAAGTGATCAAAAAGTCATTTGTACCCCAAAATGCTAAAAAAAAATAACTACAGCTTGTCCTGTAACAAACAAGCACTTGCACAACTGTCAACAAAAGATAAAAATGTAATAGCCCCTAAAATCTATTTTCAGCAAATCCTAGGTTAGAAAATCCCGATGCTGTTCCTTACCTTAAAGCTGCCGTGCCCCCAAACAGCAGTTTATGACCGCATATGGGTTTTTGCCATTTTTAGGAAAAAATGCATAATAAATTGTGGGGTGCATTATCTCCAGTTAAGCCTTGTAAAAAATGCAAAGCAATATTATATTGGAAATAAAATGTAATTTTTCATTGTTATAGCCAAGTGTTCTATGAAACGCTTGTTGGGTCAAAGCATTTACTTCATCCCTTGATCAATTCCTTGAGGGGTGTAGTTTCCAAAATGGGGTCACTTTTGGAGTTTTCTTCCAAGGGGTACCTCAGGGTCTCTTTAAATGTGACATGGCACCTGAAAACCATTCCAGCAAAATCTGCCCTCAAAAAGCAATATTGCGCTCCTTTCCTTTGGAGCCCTGCTGTGTGCCCATGAAGAGATTAACGACCACATAAGGGGTGCTTCTGTAAACTGCAGAATCGGAGTAATAAATATTGAGGTTTGTTTTGTTGTTAACCCTTGCTGTGTTGCAAGAAAATGGATTAATATGGAATTTAAATTTTACCTCCATTTTGACTTAATTCCTGTTTACAAAGTTTGTAAAATCTGTTTTGACTAATTTGAGGGGTGTAGTTTCTAAAATGTGGTCATTTTTGGGTGGTTTCCATTATGTAAGCCCTTCAAAATCACTTCAGAACTTTAAAAATGTGATTTTAAAAAAATTCTTTCGAACATTTTAAGCCTTCTAGCATCCTAAAAAATAAAATATTTACAAAATGATGCCAACATAAAGTAGACAAATGGGGAATGTTAATTAATAACCATTGTGCGAGGAATCGCTATTTCTACTTGGATAAGTGAAATCATTCCAGAGTTATTGCTAGATAAAGTGAAACATGTCAGATTTGAAAAATGGGGCTCCGGTATTTGATCAAAACTGTTGCTGTAAGGGGTTAATGTTCTCGTGATTGCTTTACCTCTTACATTTTATATAAAACTCACTCTGTATATGCTGAAGTGTACCTGAGATAACCTATTTTGCAGAAACCTCTGTATACATAGATGTACACTTTCACTGCTGGAATTCTAATAAAGAATATCTTTATACTTAGGTTACATTCACAAATGTGTTTACAGTGGAACAGCCTAGATCCAGCCTAGCCAGATAATACTGTGCACCGCCAGACCCCAGTGACTATAATAGGATCTGGCTGAAGTGTTTCTGTGTACATACACAACCTTTTATCTGGCTGGAAGCCGGCATTTATGCTACAAAGCAGCTGTATCATATTAGAGTCAATGTGGTTCCAGCTAGGCTGGATCTGGTAAACTCTAACTGTTCCTGTGTCGGCACAGCCTGCTGGATTTGTGGACGCACATGTATTCTTCTTTATATAATCCAGGCATGGTATTGGCTCCAAAGGCTGCATTAAAAAAACCTCAATGTCTAAACCTAACCTCAATGTTATGGTTGATCGGTGTATAACTCAGCAATGAGATGCAACTGTGAAGGTAAAGCAGGTGCACAGGAAAGTCAATACCAGTGACTGGTTCATTTCTATGGATTTATGGCTCCCACTGACCCAGAAACATTATTCCAGAAAATCCTGATTTTTTTTTTTCTATCATTTTTATTGCTTTAATTGGTTATTATATTCATTAATATAATATTTTTCTTGGTTTTGGACCTTTTATGTATTTGTTTTTGCTAACCTCTACTTTTTGTTAACTGAATAGGTTAAAAGCCAAGGACACTGGAGTCAAGGATTAAAAGTTTCTATGCAGGATCCAGATATGCAGGTGACAACACTCACTTATATAGTAATGGCTCATGCAGACGGTTGTAAAGTACAGATAGCTTCTGTGTGTGTTCCATATTTTTCTCACTTCCATCAACACAAAGAGCTATTCTCATTGTCCAATATAAAAAGGAATAGGACCTGCTCTATAATTTGCGGAACAGACACAAGGATCTACAAATGCATGCTGCATTTTATTATTATTATTATTATTATTATTATTTATTATTAAAGCGACATTCCATGGTGCTGTACATATGATGGGGTGCACATACATAATACAGACAATTGCAATAAGTATGAACAAGACGAGTTACAAACTTGTACCGAAGGAGAGAGCGCCCTGCCCGCGAGGGCTTACAATCTATAAGGTATGGAGGAAGGACACAGTAGGTGAGGGTAGAGCTGGTCATGGCGGTATAGCAGCAGCAGGGTCACTGGTTGTAGGCTTGTCTGAAGAGGTGGGTTTTCAGGTTTCTTTTGAAGGATTCCACTGTCGGTGAGAGTCTGATGTGTTGGGGTAGAAAACTCCAGAGTATGGGGGACACACGGAGAAATCTTGGAGGCAATTGTGGGAAGAGGTAATAGGAGAGGAGAGAAGGAGGTCTTGTGAGATTCAGATATTATGCATGGAGATATATCGGGAAGGTAGCTCAGAGGTGTATGGAGGGGACAGATTGTGGACGGCCTTATATATATTTGTTAGTATTTTAATCTGAATTCGCTGGGCAATGGGGAACCAGAGAAGGAATTGGCAAAGGCTGGAGACAGAGGAGTAACGGAGTGAGCGGTGGATTAGTTGGGCAGAAGAGTTTAGGATAGATTGGAGGGGTGGGAGAGTGCTAGATGGAGGGCCACATAGTAGGATGTTACAGTAGTCTAGGCAGGAGATGATGAGGGCATGTACAAGCATTTTTGCAGACTCCTGGTTGAGGAATGTGTGGATGCAGGAGATATTTTTGAGTTGGAGGCGGCAGGTGGTGGAAGGGGTTTGGATGTGCAGTCTGAAGGACAGGGCAGAATCCAAGGTCACTCCAAGGCAGCGGACTTGTTTGACTGCGGAGAGTGTGCAGAGTGAGTTTTTAAATAAATTACGCTAATTAAGAAAAAAAGGCACTTGTTTACCTGTATTTCAGAACTGTCATAGACTTTCAGCTAACATCTGTCATGACATAAAACCTATTGCCTGTGTAGCTGTGCTCCACTGAGCGCAGCACAGATTGTCCCCAATTCAGAGAAATCAGCTTATGCTAGTGAGCACCTTAGTACAACAAGGGCATTGCCTTTGTACCTCACATTTTATGCTGGCAACGCTCCCCTACTTTGAGTGACAGTGCCAGGCAGCCTAGAGGTAATAACGCCTGGCTTTGAAATCTCACAGCTATACATATAGCACATGTGCAGTACAGGCTAGAGATCACCGGACAGATAGAATCTGTCTGCCTAGCTGACCTTCAATCTTGAGCCCTGTACTGCCCGTGTGCTAAATGCAAAGCCGTGAGATTTCAGGCCCTGTCACTCAGAGTAGGGGGGGCGTGCCCGTGAGCAGAGCTCCAGGTGCAACAGCAACATCCTCATTGCACCAGAGGGCAGATTTGCAGAATCTAGAAAGGCTGATTTTGCTGAATTGGCAACTATCAAGATGGGGCAGCGTGTGCTGAAATCAGTGGAGAAGGTAGGTGCAGTGCGGCACGGCAGGTTGGTGGAACCCAGAGGTAGCACCCACAGCTATCAGACATACATGACATATTCTATTCATATGCAATACATGTCTGACCCAAGAATACCCTTTTAAAGAGGACCTTTCACCACTCCTGACATGCCTGTTTTAATAGCTTCATGCATTCCCCCCATGTAATAACAATTCTGGAACAGCTATTCTTATGACTCTATGTTGTGCCATTCCTTTATTATTTCTACTAGAAATGATGAATGAATTGCTAGCAGTCTGCAGTAAGGGTACCGAGGGGAGGTAACCAGTTGGGGGTGTGTACCTGAACAGGCTCACTCTATCCAATCAGTGCTGCCATGTTCAGTCTGTGCAGGGACACCCCCCAACTAGTTACCGCTTGCTGTACCCTTACTGCAGACTGCTAGCAATTTATTCATAACTTCTAGTAGAAATAATAAAGGAATGGCACAACATACAGACATAAGAATAGATGTTCCAGAATTTATTACATGGAGAATGCATGAAGCTATTAAAATAGATATGTCAGGAGTGGTGACAGGTCCTTTTTAAGATATGAGAAATTGTGAGTATTGCTGTTCATAATTTGATATTGAGGATCACAACCCTTCTTCATACTCCATCTTTTGTACTCGGTCTAATAAATGCAGTGCAGTGGAGTAGATGCTGACTTGTATTAGTTTTAACACTGTTTTATTGTTATTTAATGCAGGTTTTCAAAGATGATAAAGTTGTGGTAATTAAGGACAAATACCCCAAAGCGCGTTACCACTGGCTGGTCTTACCATGGCAATCTATCTCTAGCCTGAAGATGCTTCATCCAGAGCATCTAGAGCTATTACAGCACATGCATGCGGTGGGGGAGAAGATTGCACAGCAGCATTCAGCTCACAGCAAGGCACCATTTAGGTTAGGCTACCATGCTATTCCAAGTATGAGGTAAGATTATTTCACCATAAACTAGGCTTTTAGGTTTTAAGTTAAAAGATATCTTTTACACAAAGACTTGTAGTCATTAACCCCTTCCTGATATCCGCTGTACATGTACGGCAGATGCCAGGTCTTTAAAGATGGGAATAGTGTATCAGAATATGAGAAATACTATATGAATTCTGCATCTTCTTCCTTTACCTTTTCTCTTATCAACACTAACATGTAGCTGTGAAATCTGCAGTTGGGACAAAATACAGCTCCAAAGTCACTTCAGGAAAGTCTACTGCTCAACATCTCTGACTACAATAGACTCTGCAGAACATTTATAAAGCGGGGAGTAATACATGACTGCAGGATCAGACTACACACACTGTTTGTTTCTAGTCGAGTTTCCCCCGCCGATCAGCTGTTTGAAGAGGCCGTGGCACTTTATACGAGCATGCGGCCTGTTCACTGTTTAACTGTACACTGTCGAGATACTAGCGGCAGTGCAGTGTAACAGGACATCTGATGTGATCTAGATGATCTGCAATTAAACAGTGAAGACGTCACTGCACGAGCACGAGCGCCAGAGCCTTTTCAAACAGCTGATTTATGGGGGTGCCATGGTCACTGATCTGCTATTGATGACCTATCCTGAGGATAGGTCATCAATATACTAGCACTAAACAAAGTCCTTTAACTCTTTTTTGTCATGTGACCTTCATCAACAACATTTTCCATACAACACTATAGCATACTGCCAAACTTTTAAAAATCGTAAAGAGGGACAATATGTGCGCCGCGGCAATTTTTGTCATACTAGGCCACACCTCTAACTCTGCCCGAAACATAACTATACAAATCCAGTCCTTTTAATGCCCCCACATAGTAATTATTCCCCCTTTGTGCCAGCACCAGTAGTAATGCCCACACTGTGCCCCTTCACAGTAGTTATGCCCACATTGTACCTCTCACAGTACTTATGTCCAGCTATGTGTCCCCTTCGCAGTAGTTATGCCCAGGGTTGCACCAGGTATCAAAGTCTCAATACTTTTTCAGTACTTTGATACCCGGTTCAATACCGGAATTCGCGTTTTTTTCCAATACTAAGCAGGGCTATTGCGCAGCTAAGTATCAGTCACTAACAGAGAGCATGGCGCACGCAAAGCGCAATACAGCTGCACACCATGTTCTCATAAGCGGCTGCACAGTGGAGAAGGAGGGAGAATGTCCCTCCCTCTTCACTGCGATGTGGCCTGCCACTGCATCAATGAAAAAGCTGAAGGGCCCAATGTGGGATTGTCAGGGGAAGAATAGGAGGGCAAGGAAGAGAGAAACTCACCACGTCCTCGTGGTGCTGGAAGCTGATAAGTTAAAGGACCTGTTACTGGTCACATGGTGATGACATCATCAAAGGTCCTTTAACTTATCAGCATCCAGGAAGATCTTGCTGCAGGAGGGTTCCTCCAGTTTTATAGGTATGTGTTTTATGCTGTGTGCCTGTATTAATGTGAGGCACATGGTCTTATTACTTTAGTATCTCCATGTGCATCACATTTATAGAAAGTGATCCCATCATGTCCTCATGAAATGGGCAACATGAAGTTAATGATGGTGTTGCTTACTATTAACTCCTTAGTGACTAGCCTGTTTTTCTTCCTTTTTTCATTGTCTCCTTCCAAGAGCTATAACTTTTTTTATTTTTCTGTCTATGAAGCTGTATGAGGGCTTGTTTTTTGTGGACAAGTTTTATTTTTTCACGGTGCCATTTTGGGGTACACATATCATTCTGATGAACTTTTCTTAACTCTTTCTGGGAGGGAGATGGGGGGGGGGGAGGAAATACAGCAATACTGCCAGTGAGTTTTTACATTATATATTTTGTGGCGTTCATTTTTCGTGCATAAATAACATAATATCTTTATTCTGTGATGACAGCAATACCAAATACATATAGTTTTTTTTGCGTTTTACTACTTTTGTGCAAAAAAACCCTTTTTTTAAAAAGAAGAAAATCTTTTGTATCCCAAGACCCATAACTTTATTTTAATTTCTATGGAGTTGTGTGACGGCTTGATTTTTGCGGGACGACTTGTAGTTTTCATTGGTATCATTTTGGAGTAAATAACACTAAGAATAAATTAGCAATTCTGGCATTTTTTGTTGTTTTTTTTTTTTACAGCCTTCAACATAGGGGATAATTTATGTAGTGGGCGTCGTAACAGGCACGGCGATACGAAATGTCGGGGAGATTCTATTTTTGCAAATTTTCAATAGAATCATAAATCGCTGGGCTCCGATCAGTTACTGTGACAGCCTGGGGCCTGCTGACGCTTCCCAGTGTTGTCATAGTGACCTCCCTGCTAAGCTGTGGACGAGGCACAGCTCACCATGGGGCGCATCAGATTCCCATTCAGTCTAATAGATTTCTATTATGGTGAATAGCATAAGGGATCAAAAGATCCCAAGTTCTAGCCCTAAGGAGGCTAAAAGGAATTGAGCAAAAATTAAGGCGTTTAAAAAATAAAGAAAACAAAAATATAAAAAGTTTAAATAACCCCTCCCTTTCCCAATTTTACATATAAAAAATATGGAGGACTCCTGCATAACGGAAAACCGGACAGATCAGAATATTGGCAACTTTATCATAAAGGCCTCCTTAGCACACTGGATTAAAGATCTGATTAAGGGCTCATGCACACGACTGTATGCATTTTGCAGTCTGCAAAAAACGGATCCGCAAAAAATACAGATGACATCCGTGTGCATTCCGTATTTTGCGGAACGGAAAAGCTGGCCCCTAATAGAACAGCCCTAACTTTGTCCGTAATGTGGACAATAATAGGACATATTCTATTTTTTTGTGGAAACGGAATGCACACAGAGTAACTAAATATTGTTGCACAGCTGGTCACAAAAGGGACTTATTTGATTTTTATGACTAAAATAGTTGCAAGTCCCCTAATAATAACCCCCTCCTATGTCTATTTCTGAGAGTTGTTCAGCTTTTGGGAGACAGGTGTGTTAAGATCTGTGGAAATCCTAAATCCCTATCCGGTCATTGCTTTGGAAGGCCTTGTTCACATTTCCATTTTTACTGATGTGTACTGTTTTCATTTTCTGCAGACAGCACACGTACCCATTGATTTTAATGTTTTTTTTCTCACATTAGTATTTTTTACTGACCGTGGATCAGTGAAAGAATCATGGCGACATGCACTACTTTGGTCTGTGATGTGGACCAAACACACCCATTGAAGTCTATGGGTGAAAATTACGGATACAACACTGATGGCATCTGACGACTAATATGAGATGCCCTGGAAATTCATTTTTGGCTGAGCAGCATCTGTAGAATATGGATGACACACAGAGGGTAAAAAATGGACACATGGACCAAACACGGATTCTTCATGGATGTAACACAGACTTATTTTTTTACAGATGTGAAATGGACAAGGAAATGTGAACAAGGTCTAAGTCCCATATGTCTGAAGCCAGTGGATAAACGGGTAGTGGGACATTTGTTACCTGCTACAGCACAATATACCCACCCAAATAAATTTTGCCCCTGCTGCATACCATGGATTCTGTGTTTACTGTATCTGCTATTACCCCATTTGTGTGCTGCTAATATATTCCAGGAATTGGACATTTTTGGAAACCACACCCTTCTTCCTCCAATGTATCAATGTAAGGTTTCCTCCCTCTTTAGCATCCTGCTTCACTTGTAGTCCAAAACAGCACATTTTCAACTGTAATAGCCTGTTGTGCACATTACTGGTTCATCCTATTCATTATGCAGGGGCTTCAATTAATTTGCACAGCTCAGTATGCAAATCATAGTTACAAATGTGAAAAAAAGACGTAGGTTCATCAAGTTCAACCAGCGCTCGCGTGATCTTCAGTGCAGGCTCCTGGACAAATCCCCCACCTCCCCTTCATTGCAGTATAGGAAACATGCACCATGACACAGGACGAATTGTGATGTGATCAGCGATGCTTCATATTCTCAGCACTGTGATAGCAGGGAATGGGACATGTGATCAGGATACAAAATGGGGAGAAATTCAGGGGTGTGTGGTCATGTACATGCATGCAGCGAGATGAAACTGAGCATCTACCAAACTGGGAACCATATTAACTGCGGCCAGCAGGCAGGGTTGTATTACATGACGGCCATTGAATGAATGCTCAACCATGTCATACATAGTCAGGACACACTGGATACAATGGCTCTTTGTTCTGGCTCATAGCAGGGGAATGAATAAGGGTTGTCTTTAATTCTTTGATCTTTTTCTCCAGCTGAACCAACCGGAAAAACTGATACAGTATCAAGCTTCATGTATTTTTTCCCTCATTGTATTGATATTTTTATTTTACAGCCATATTCACTTGCATGTCATCAGTCAAGATTTTGATTCTCCCTGCCTTAAAAATAAGAAACACTGGAACTCATTTACTACCGATTATTTTTTGGATTCTAAAGGTAAGAACTGAAAAATCAGTTAGTGATTTAAATGGGTATTCCCATCTCATACATTGGTGACATATTGCTAGGATATGCCACCAGTGCTGGGTAGGTGCAGGTTCTGCTTCTGGGACCAGCTCCTATCTCCAAAAAGTGAAGGAGAGAACACCGCACAAGCACAGCTACAGTCCATTCACCACTATGAGAATTTGCCTATTTCCAAAAGTCCCATAGCGCTGAATGGAAAGTTGGCTGTGCATGTCCATTCACAGCTATAGGACATTCCTGAAAATAGCCGAGCTTGCTCTCACAGCTATTTTCAGAACTCCCATGTGAACTGAGAGAACCCTGTGCAAGTGTGGTGCACTCTCCTTTGCTTCAGGGGTCCCATTCTGGAGACAGGATCAGGTCCCAGAGGACCTGCAACTACCTGAGGTTGGTGACACATCCTGTCAATATACCACCAATGTCTAAGATGGATATAACCGGCTGTTATGTACTCCCTTCTGGCCCTCAGCTTTGTCATGTGACCGACGCTCTGACTCTCCAACTGACACAGCATTTATTGTCTGGACAGAAAGTCATTTTCTCTATTCATTCCTCGGTCAGTCACATAGAAATGACCACACATAAGACGCTAGGGAACATTTATCGAGACTTGCATTCCCATATGCCAGTCTTGACTCGCTGTGCACTGGAGAATGATGCACATAATTTATGAAGAGGTAGAAGCCTCTTAATAAATTAGGCGTATATCTGGCAGTCCGTAGACTTGAGCTATAAGATACACCAGTTTCTGGCGTAAGTGGTAGTAAATCTAGCAGGCTGTGATAGACATTTCCCTATTTGCACCACTTTAGAAAAGTTGGAAGATGCTCAAAACATTTGCAAATGTGTCGTCCAACATAATTTGCCACAACACCAAGGGCTGAGCTGCAGTAAATCTGCACAGCCACACAGCCTTGTGCATCTTGGTCCATCCACAGTTCTGTTTCTGGCGCCAAAAATGGTGAGGGTACTGGTTATCAGACCACCACCAATCTGATATTGATGAGCTACCCAGAGGATAGGTCATCAGCATCTACAGAATGGGAAAACCTCAAGACATATGCACACACAGCCGTTTTCTTGCAAAAATGTGACTATTCCATTTATCTCAGTGGGCTTGCAGAAATCCATGCGCCTGCTGGCATCATGACCTCATTCAAATTAAAGGAACTGATTTTCAGTCACAGAAATTGCTGCATGTGAATATACCACTATAGAACTTAACTCTGAATAAAGGGGCACATCTATTAAGACTGATGTTTTAGACGCCACTCTTAATAAGCCCCTGCGCTGGCAGTGGATTGATGAAGTTATGTAGAAGCACCAATCTCTACATAACTTCGGTGTATCCACCACAGATTCTAAATTTATGGTGTGCGTCAGAATCTGTGACAGATATACGCTACAAAAGTGGCATATATCAGTTCGTAAACGACCCCCCAAAGCAACAACTTCTGCAGCAGAAAATCTGTTTTATTCAACCAAAGAAGTTTCCAATGATATTTTTATGTATGGCTCACAACGGGTTAAAAATATCATTGACGCCATACTCTCCCTCAGCAATGTCCAGCCATTCCTTGCTCCAGTCTCCACTCTCTGATCTCGGCTTGGCCTGCCTGAAATGCCAAGAAAGGCCCACTTAGGGAATCACTGGCTGTAGTGTTTGCCCACCTCAGCCAGTGATTTCTTGCCATTTCTGGTGTGTCTTGTACTGAAGATGTGCTGGTCAATATGTTTTACCTCCAAACTTCTTATATTAATGTATGTGCCTATCTGTTTGTGTTCCCATTTTCTCTTACTTCAGATGTTATGGACATGATAAAATTAAAGGGAAAAGTGGCCGTGAAAGATGGAGCCTCTGAGCTGCTGAAGACTTCCCTCCAGTGTAATGTGTGCAGAATACAGCAAGCCACCATCCCTCAGTTAAAGGAACATTTAAAGAAACACTGGTCCTAATACAGGACTGAATAACTGCCAGTTCTGGGACCTAGAATTTGAAATATAATATCTGCAGATTACACGCCTGTCTTTTCTGGCTCATACAGACTCCTGGATTTAAAAGACTGGTTCACCATTTACAAATCACATGTAAACTATATGTACTGTTGCCACAGGTTGTTAGCCAGGCAAAGCCTTGTTGTTTAGAGTATTATTTCTTTTAGTTAGGGTCCATTCACACAAACGTATATTTGCGGGCCCGCATTACTGCGGACCCGCAAATATACGGGGGCCGCCCGGCGTGTGTTCCGCAGCGCTCGTCAATCATGCCTTTTTTATATGGATTGTTATGGCCAGCTAATAGAGATTGATGAATAAAGATTGATACGGACCCTTTCCAGTCACCATAACAAAGTTGCACAATTTCAGCTAAAACTCCCAGTACTTGCAAGACAACAGCTTACATGCTTTGAGCTTTAAGATTTATAAAAGCTCCAAATGCATAAGCAGGTATTAAAGGGGTTATGCCATGATTGATATAAAAACAAAAATTAGACATCATGTAGTACGTGACTGTCTCTAACAAATCTTCCCATTCATTGCTCTCATTGATTTATTTCAGACTGACAATGCAGATGGCAACTCTCTCACAGCTGGTGGCAGTTGAAGGATGGAACTGAGCATGGGTGACCATTCTCATCCAGCTCAGTAAGTGGACCTGCGTTACTATACAGATTAAGCACCAGGAGCCCCATTATAATAAAGAGAATATCACATCTGGAACATGTTTTGTTACACAAAGTAAATGACAGATCAAACTAGTTTTTCATGCTGAAATTATATTAAAATAACAAATGTAACAATGTTGGCACAACTCCTTTAAATGTCACCACCATAAGTATTTGGAATTTATTGCATGAGATAATCTATGTACCTCCTTGTCTGGTACTAGTGCTGGTGAAGCTCTGCTTCCTTCACTGGGCACTGCTAATGTGAACAGACGCTATGGTCCGTTGTCTACAGGATGTGCAGGAGTTTTTTTAAGCGGCTAACAATATACACTGAAACATATTTTTGTCAGTTTTATCTTTATCTTTATCTTTCTATAAATGCAACATAACCGTGGAGCCCCAGTTATGGGTCTTCAACACAATGAAAGCCAGATATCCCTCAAAGGAAGGAGCTTTGCACTTTGGATTGCTGTGTTGAGTCACTTAAATGAGGCTCCACTGTGTTTTCTGTAGCTGGTCTCCCTGAGATTAGCTATTGTTTTGTTCGAGTAGTTTCCAAGACACTGCTCCCGGTTAGCCAGAATCCTACTCCACACTGATGAGGGGCAACACCCCGAAACAGCTGTCTGTGGATGGGTAACTGGCTTAGGGCTTCCCTGTCACATCATTAAAGAGGTATTCTGGTAAAGTAACTTAATTTTTGAAAAACTGCATTAAGGCTGCAAGCTGTAACCAACCAGAACCCATACCTCCTATACATGTAACCAGAGCTTCATTTTACCTTGTAATCCATTTGTCTAGCTCCTGTGTGAGCCTGCAGCACACTGACAGTATCATGGCAACTGATCTTCCCTCACAAAACTATAATCCCCACAATCACTAGCTTTCCTGCTGTGAGTGTTGACTACTGATTGGTTGCCTGATATACAGTCCAGTCACGCCCCATCCACTCAGTAATCAGCAGCACACTGACATTTAGCTAGAGAACTGATAGCAACACACTGAGCATGCTCGACCTAACAAAGGCTCAGAACTACAGGTCGATGCCATGGTAACTTATGAGGAAACACAATGGATAGCAGAGGACAAAAACTACTTTTATAACCACTGAACGGTAAATATGTGAAATTGACATTATATTAGGTAATTATTGATGATTAGAGATGAGCGAACGTGCTTGAAACGAGCACTGTACCGTTCGGCTCGCCTGCGCCCATGCGAGCGCAGGGGAGACGAGCGGTACAGTGCTAGTTTCGAGCACGTTCGCTCATCTCTATTGATGATGAATTAGTCTAAAACATAAGTTATATTTATGGTAACCGGAATACCCCTTTAAGGCTTGTAAAAGAGCGGGATCTTGACATAGAGGCCACTTAATACGGTGGATCCGGTGATCTCTGTAATGGGGACACCCCTTTGTTCGGTTTTCCTTCCTTTGAGGGGTATCTGGCTTTCACTGAGTTGAAGACCCATAACTGGGGCTCCACGGTTATCTTGCATATTACTGTTTCCCAGGGAGCTTTGCAGTTTGGATTGCTGTTTTGAGACTCTTAAATGAGGCTCCACGATGTTTTCTGTAGTTGGTCTCCCTAAGATCACCTATTGTTTTAAAGAGGTTGTCCAAGATAACTGCCCTACAATTGCTTTATATTGTTCTTTTTCTGATATGCAAATTAACTAAGGGTATATCTATTGCACGAAAGCCACACTCCTTATTACTGCCCACCCCCCCAGCTTTGAGAGACAGGGGCAGGAGATATAATTGCGTCGGCTTGTTTGCCTTGGGGATCTGCACACACACACACACAGTACAGGTCTGCGAAAAATTTTAAATGCAAGCATTAAACAAAAGTATGATTTCCTAATCGGACACCAATTTTAGATGTCAATATCTATATTATCATCGGTAACTGTTACTGCCCTCTCATGTGAAGAGCCGGTATGGTACGGCAAGTTCTGGTTCCTATAAGACAAAAAGATACAATACACCAGCACCCTGCAAAGCAAATCAAGTACAACAATGCCATAGTAGTAGAAGGTATTCTGGCGTTAATGCTACGCTTATTTGAAAAAAATGTCAAAAATTTTTTTAAAAAATTCTATATGAAATTTGAGATTCTTGGCAAATACATTTTGTACAAAATTATCTGAGCCCGTCTGCCACACGTCAAGGCGCTCTCTGTAAGACGGGACCTACACTAAATACTACCTGTTATGAATCAACATAAAAGTTCAGGGAGTGAAGGCTCCATGTGCTTTCATCTCAATGCCAAAATGGCTCCCATTGAATGCAGATACCAACCTGCAAGCACAGCTTTATACTTACACTAATTAAAATCAAACCTGGGGCAGACAGGCTGGTCAGGAGTGCACGACTGACATGGAGTAGCCACACCTCCAAATGTAAAAAGTGCAAAGAAAAAAACCCAGGTTTGATTTTTAATTAGTGTAAGTATAAAGCTGTGCTTGCAGGTTGGTATCTGCACTCAATGGGAGCCATTTTGGCATTGAGATGAAAGCACATGGAGCCTTCACTCCCTGAACTTTTATGTTGATTCATAACAGGTAGTATTTAGTGTAGGTCCCGTCTTACAGAGATCGCCTTGACGTGTGGCAGACGGGCTCAGATAATTTTGTACAGAATGTATTTGCCAAGAATCTCAAATTTCATATAAAAATTTTTTTCAAATAAGCGTAGCATTAACGCCAGAATACCTTCTACTACTATGGCATTGTTGTACTTGATTTGCTTTGCAGGGTGCTGTTGCATTGTATCTTTTTGTCTTTGTGTATTTAGCCATAGCAACGTGCATCTGCTCATTTGGTGGTGCTGACTGACCCCCCCCCCCCCCCCTTTTTTTTTTTCTTTGCTGGTTCCTATAAGAGGGACTTTTAAAAAAAAAAAAAAAAAAACAGAAAGTGTCATGAAATCACACTGAACAATGCAATAGTCCCAGTCTGAGACAGATTCAGCAAGAAAATGAACAAGTAATCATAAGAAATTCTACTGGTTTCTTACTTGTTATTATGATGTAGTAGCTGATTTGTGACATATTGTATGTCGCATCTCTGTGACATCATAGTAGTAGCAACATCAGAAACTACCAACAAATTATTATTTCCCAGTGGAGTAAGATGGCACAGACCTTACCATGACTTCTAAAGCAGGCTTGGAAGACATTTTGTGGCCAACTGGTACTGTTCTGCCAGGTCTTACAAAGAGAGCTCTGTTAGTTACCAATATTGCAAGTCCCAAGGTACAAAGCAAGGCAAGATCTAAAGTTCTGAAAGAAACCAGGCCAGTCATAACTGATATAGGAACAGGTTCCTGCAAAATTGGATATGCAGGGGCCCCAAAACCTTCATTTGTTGTTTCATCTACAGTGGTAAAACCTTTCCGAGAGACTTGCAAAACAGGAGGCATCCAAAAGG
The DNA here is from genome assembly GCA_900303285.1 of Rhinella marina. Taxonomy (NCBI): domain Eukaryota; kingdom Metazoa; phylum Chordata; class Amphibia; order Anura; family Bufonidae; genus Rhinella; species Rhinella marina. The sequence continues at coordinate 63,817 of ONZH01019325.1, read as the reverse complement.
AATACTTAATTGGCAAAGAAAAAGCGTTTTTTTTCCCTAATATCTCCCAAAAGCTGGTAAATCCTCTATGGCATGGTGTAATTGTGTACTGGGACTGCATTGAAGCCATGCTTGAATACCTGTTTGTTCAGGAGATGAAGATTACACCTGATGAGCATGCTGTTCTGTTGTCTGATCCTCCACGGAGCCCAATAACTAACAGAGAGAAATATACATTGATGATGATGATGTTTGAGACCTTCAACATCCCAGCTTTCCACATGGCCTATTAGCCAAGACTAGCTATGTATTCATATGGAAGGACATCCAGCCTTGTTGTTGAATGGGGTGTCTTATGGAACTGGGCATAAATTTAATGTACATCACCTAGACATAAAAAACAAATTTTGCTACATTTCCTTTGACTTCAAAAATGAGATACGTTTGCCACAAAATAAGTACCTAGCAGAGTGTAAACTTCCAGATGGACAGCGAATCATTATAGGAAAGGAAAGGTTCATATGCCCTGAAGTACTCTTCTGGCCATCCTTAATGGGTTCTTCTCAACCTGCTCTTCAAGACCTAACCATGACATGCATTAATAATTGTGATGCTGGTCTTAAGCATGCTCAATAACATTTTGCTGTGTGGAGGCATTACTATGCTTAAAGGGTTTCCTGAGCGCTTTCAGAAGGAATTGAACCAGTTTTCCTGTCATCAGAAACCTTGTGTTTCAGCTTGGCCTGAACGACAATTTTCTACATGGGGGGGGGGGGCCCTCGGTATTAGCATCCCTAAAATTGTTTATAGACGATGCTTCTGAGGAAAGGAATATTCTCCACAATAAAAAAAGTGTGCTTCCTGCATAAATGTTATATACAGTATATGGAATACCTACAGAGGAAACCAATCAAATGCTATACCATAGAATGCAAAGAGAAAGAAAAAAAAAATCACAAAATGTGCCAACTAGAGATGAGCAAACGTGCTCGTAACGAGCACTGTACCGCTCAGCTCCCCTGCGCTCGCATGGGCGCAGGCATCCGCTTCCGTCCTCACCTGACAGAAGCGGATGCCTGCGTTCATGCGAGCGCAGGGGAGCGGAGCACTACAGTGCTCGTTACGAGCACGTTCACTCATCTCTACATTTCCATTTTTCTTAGGGACAGCGGACTTTTCTATGCATTTGGTATTAGGCTACTTCCCTATTAAAGTTTTTTTATTCAGGATTTGAGATTCGGCACAGGATCTTAAATGAAACGGAAGTGCTTCAGGTTTTAATAAAAAAATGAACAAACTGCATTAAAATCATTGTAAGTCAATAGGTGCCAGGTTTGTTTTTTTTCGTTACTGAAAAAAACGGATGTGGCACCATTGACTTACATTGATTTTCATGCCAGATCCGGTTTGTTTAGTTTCGCAGACCGAACACAAAACCGCAGCTTGCAACAGTTTTGTGTCCGGTCAAAAACTGAACAAAACGGAAAGGAATACATTCTGATCTGATTTGTTCTGTTTTGTCCCCATTGAGAATGAATGGGGACAAAACAGAAGCGTTTTGCCCCGGTTTTGGGATCCTATTTTGCCCCGGTTTTGGGATCTCTAAACCGGAATGCAAGACGCATAGTTTCTTCTCTTCGTGACAAGTGTAACATTAGAACATCCTGGAGATGAAGGGAAACTATAGCAACATAAAAAAAACCTTTTGTTTCCTATTTATTTATTTTTTATTAAAGAGCGATATGAAAAGAGTTACTTAAAGTAAAAGAAACGAAACATCAGTTTTCAAAAATGTATTTTACGCAAATACATAAACACATCATATATAAATAACATCCTCCGTGACTGTTGGGACAGCGCTGATGCCCTCACGTATTCGCACATATATATTTGTTGCAGTGTGAAATGGTGCTGAACTGAGACAGTGTTAGTCAAGCAGGTCAAGCTTCCATTGTATGGTTTTACCAATTTTTGGCGGGATAAAGAGTTCAGTTTCTGGAAAAGAAAAAAAATGCATATTTAATTTTTTAACTCCACTTTTAGGGTAGGTGTAGGGCTCATGCACATGACCATTGTTGTGGTTCCGCAATCAATATACGGACATCGTCCGTTTGTGCACCCCATCATAGATGCGGACCTATTCACAGAAGCACTACTGAGTGCTTCCGTGGGTTTTCTGTCCATGCCTCCGCAAAGCAAAAAAATAGAACTTGTTCCATTTTTTTTGCAGTGTGGACGGATCACGGACCCATTTAAGTTGAATGGGTCTGCATCCGTTTGCACCCGCCACATGGATGGTACCTATGCAAATTGCGGTCCCCAATGCACAGAATGGGCGGCGCACTTTCGTGTGTATGGGCCCTTACACAGTTTTTTTTTCAGCCAAAGCCAAAAAAGTGGATCCAGCAGGAAGAAGTACACATTCAAGTCACATTATTATGACCACAGCTAATATCCAGAATAACCGTTGTGTGCAGCCTGCACGCACTTTCGTAGCCTACTTTCATATCTCACATCAATGGTACATGGTGATCCGCAGTTTCCACATCTCTTATTCCCAATGGTGCTATTTGTCCACTCACGATACACTTTCACTAAAGCAGCACATGAACAGTTCACAAATTGCGCAGTTTTAGAAATACTTGGCCTGAAAGCCAATAATCATCCCATGCAGACAGCCTTATATGTGTGCACACACCTTCTATACCCACCAAACCAGCTCACATGTGACTTCCTTCATGATCTACACAGTGCTGGTGTCAAAAGTAGGAAGGGATCCTAATAATGTCATTTAATCGTGTATAAAGCCTTCCTTTAGATTTCCGATTCCTTTTCAAATTCACTTCTGGCTTTGGCTGAAAGACCCTGCAGAAAATCTGCTTCCAAACCTCCTTCAAAAAAAGTCGGAAGTCATCCTAGACGTAGGTTTACACTCTATTTTTAATGAGGCAGGGATTTTCTTAGAATAGGTCATTAAGGGATGACACATCCGAAAAAACGAAAACGGAAAATCTGATAGGTGCGTGTCCCACCTCTGGAATCCACTGTGAATGGAGTGCGGCCTTTTCCATGCAATGTTATGGGACTTTGGAAAAAGCCAAGCACTGCCTTTGCTATCTTCGGAAGTTCCATAGCAGCGAATGGAGGGCGAGCTGCGCATTCACTGCTATGGGACTTCCAAGAATAGCAAAGCTCTGTACTCATGCTTGTGCTCCTCATAAATGGTGGAGACATAGAGGCGGGGCCCGCATTTATCAGACATTTATGGCATATCCTATCAATATGCCATAAATGTAAGATGGGAGGCAAAGATTAGAATAAAGGGGGAGATTTATCAATACTGGCGCTTTCTGTGCCTGTCTTGATATACCCTGTGCTGCCGAAGGTTGCACGCGCCTCGTCATAAATAAGGCGCGTCCTCCGGCAGTCTGTGCGCCTAACCAGAAATCTACGACAGTTCAGAGCTTCCATAGATTTCGGGCTTCCTTTATGGTACAACTGGTACACATGAATATATGTTTGTCGCAGAGGCTGGCCATGCCCCCTTCTAGAAAAGTGAAGAGGACTGCAAAAAGTGGCGACTTTTTAATACCACTTTTCAAGCGCACAGGGAATGATGAAATCACTCCCAAAGTGTCTGCTCCCCCCCCCTTCTAAAAACAATGCCACTCTTGTCCATTTCATTGAAGTGCAGGTCAACATGGCTGCTGGTTATGAATATTTTTGCAATATGTTTATTAATTCCACCAAAACTTTGATACCAGTTTTCAATTTACTTAAAAAAAAAATGTATCAAGGCCTTTTTATGTGGGCTAATGCACAGGAAATTACTAGAAACGTACCTAATGTTCATGATGGTTGCCTGATTGGTGAGCTGATGTGATAGCTGCATTAACATGCAGCAACAAACAACCTCTTGTCCCCAGAAAGAGTTTGGTGGGGGCATAACACTTTTTGCACAGGATGATATTCTACTACAAATATAGATTTTTTTTTAAAAGAGTTTTCAGCAGATCAGAGGCATATGTTTTAAAACAACAATGATTTTCTGTAGCTAAGATCGTACAGTCTGCTGACCTGGATTCTTACGGCTGTATTACACTGGCAGATTGTCTGACAGATGATCGCTAACAACATTCATAGTAACGCTCGTTAGCAGTCATCTGGCAGTTTAATACTGCCGCCAATTACCCGATGAATGAGCAAATGCTCATTTATCAGGTAATCATGATCTTTCAGCATGCTTAAAAATCCAGATTTGCTGCTGGCTAATAACTAGTCAGTATAGTGACGAGCGACAGCATAGTGTTCTCTCCTCCCCATGCTGAGGAGGAGATCGCTGCATGCATTAGCAGGGGTCTCCTCCGCTGACGAGTGGCTGATTGCCGGAAAGGAACGCTTAATGTAATACAGGCTTTACCTTGCTCTGCAGGTTTTATTGTTTTCTGTTGTTGATAAGAAGACATGATGCTATTAGCAGTTGAATGAGGTCCTAGTACCTGGAAAGAAAGTGGCAACATAAGGCTCTTTTCACATCGCATCTCTGTCCTCCATTTAATAGCCCTAGAGTAACATACACACAGACAGGAGCCAAAAGTCGTCATAATGTAACACAGTGGATATGTTAAGCCTGTCAAGCGTTTAAACATGAACATGCATACGCTTGTATGTGAGACTCCTTTTTCTACTGAAGTTTTGCGTTTGGTTTTGGAGGAGTTTAACGGAAAGCATTATAAGTTTAATGGATTTAATCAGTGGAGCAGGAGTAAATGAGTCACATGATTATTGCATTACGCGCCACCATGATGGATTCTCTTTAATAACTGTTCTGAATTATCAGATACTGCATATACCCAATGTAAGGCTTTATGTTCATGGCCCTATTACGGCTCCCTACTGTGATGTCAAAAAGTGTTTGCCCTTTTCCCAATTTCTCTAATTTTTGCATTTTGTCACACTTGAATATTTCAGATTATCAAACTATTTTTAGTGTACGGCTCATGGAAACACTTGACAGAGTAGAGGTGATCCCATATAAATTAATAGTATTGCTGCCATAGCAATTCCATTCATTTATGTGGGATCACCACAACTCTGCTATACTAGCCGTCACAAATGTCGTGTGAACAGGGTCGCCCGTCGTGTAGCCATACCCTTAACCCCTCTGCGCATTATTACATACAGTTACGTCATAATGCGTCAGGGGATGTGTGGAGCAGGCCCGCTCCGTACACGACGGGTGCCAGCTGTATCATACAGCCGGCACCAGCCCGCACTGACAGGAAGCGGCAATCGTGCCACCCCTGTCACTTAACCCCTCAGGTGCCACAATCAGTGTTGATCGCGGCACCTGTGAATGAAGACAGAGGAATGCGGTTCCCTCTGCCTTCCAATTGGAGCCCTGCAGTGAAATTGTAGGGCTCTGATCGGTTGCCATGGCAGCCTGGACACTGCTGAAGCGATCCAGGCCTGCCATTGCATTCTCCATGCTGAGCTACGCACGAGGCATATCTCAGAACGGAGGGAGTAAAAATCCTATTCAGCTGAATAAAGATCTATTAAGGTGAATAGGAGAGGGGCTCAAAAGATCCCATGTAGGAGGCCCCTAAAAGAGCCAATAGATAAATTAAAAAAAAAAAGTGAAAAAAACACCCATATATTAAATGTTTAAATCGCCTCTCTTTCCTACTTTTGCATATAAAAATATATAAACAATAAAAAAAGTAAACAAACATTAGGTATCACCGCGTCCAAAAATGTCTGAACTATTAAAATATTTTTTAAAATTCCTGTAAGGTGAATGCCGTAATGGAAAAAAAATAAATGAAAAAATGCGCGATTTACCATTTTTTGTCATCTTGTCTCTCCCCCCCCCCCAAAAAAAAATTTGATAAGAGTGATCAAAAAGACGTGCATACTACAAAAATGGTACCAATAATACAGTTCGTTACACAAAAAACAAGCCCTCATACAGCTCTGTAGACCAAAATATAAAAAAAAGTTATCGCTGTCAAAATATGGCAATGCAAGTTTTATTTTTTTCATAGGTTTTTTTTAGTTGTAAAACAAAAAAAAAAAAAAAAAACCCTATACAAGTTTGGTATCGCCGCATTCGTACTGGGCTGCAGAATAAGGATGTCATTTTTGGCAAACGGAACGTTGTGATGTCATATAGTGAACAGAAAAATAAAAAAGTTATTGGAACGTGGGGAGCAAAAATCCAAAATGCAAAAATGAAAAATAGGCCTCAATGCCAAAGGGTTACTATTAGGAAAAGATAATGAAGTAAAATAAAGGAATGTGAAAAACTAATTGCCCTCATTTTGCAGACATAGTCTATCTTTTTGTGGAATGGATATACGGATGCGGAGAGCACACTGATCGCCTGTGTGTCCTATACTTGTCTGCAAATGGGTCAGCAAAAAACATCGCTGCATCCGTATTTTGCTGATCTAAAATTTGTAGATTGCAAAATGTATACGGTTGTGTGCATGAGGCCTAACACTGATGTTTGCATTACTTGCTTTGGCTGTGGAGTACATTTGTGTGACAAAGAGCATCCACATTGGGTTCACTTTTGAATTACTCTCTCAGAAACTGATGGTAAATGTGTCACTTTCTTAGGCTACTTTCACATTAGCATTTTTGCCTGATCTGGCAGGGCTCCGCAAAAACGCTTCCATTACTGATAATACAACCATCTGCATCCGTTATGAATGGATCAGGTTGTATTATCTTTACCATAGCCAAAACGGATCGGTCATGAACGCCATTGAAAGTCCCCATTGACTTGCATTGTGGGTCATGCCAGATCCGTCTTGCTCAGCATCCCATGATGGGAAGAAAACCGCAGCATGCTGTGGTTTGCTCTCCGGTATAAGAACGCAACCAAACAGCAACAGAATGCATTTTGGAGCACTCAGTTTTGTTCAGTTATATTTTGTCCTCATTGACAATGAATGGGGACAAAACAGAAGCGTTTTTTTCCGGTATTGAGACCCTATGACGTATCTCAATACCGGAAAATAGAAACGCTAGTGTGAAAGTAGAGTCCCAACTGATGGTGAAACTGTGCCAAATTTGCATTATCTTTAAGAAAACATTTAGACTTACTGAAGGTACGGCATTTGGCTGTGCACATGGAGTCCAGATGTCCGGTATTGAAGTTTCCAACAGCTGGAGCAATTCATGATAAAGGTGTTGCAGTTCTCCAGCGTCCGTATCATAAAGAAACAGGACCAGCACTTTCAAGAGACTGTTTATCTCCTCTACAAAGACACAAATCAGTAGAAAACAGCATATTCCTTTTTATCATTAATACAAGACTGCACTGGTCAGAATTTATTTTTTTTACTTCTGTCTTCAGTGAGGACTCAAAATAAGAAATACTTTATTTCAGATGACAAGTCATAAAAGTTATGACAGCTCAGAATGGTCCTTGACATGTGCCTACGTGAATTCCTGATGGCACAATTTGCCCTTGTGGGGGCTGCTGTTACACAGATTTAGTGGTCACTGACAGATCTAGTACTATAAAGAAGCCTGCAATAACCACTTCCCTGTCACTTTAATTTCTAAACACAAAGCTTGGATCCAGTACTATGTCCAATATTGTGAATTCCTTCAACATATGCTTTTTGCAAGAAAAATCTGTAAACTCATGGGATACCACGGTGAGTGGAAGTAAAGTCGCAAAGCAATCCATGCCATCCCTGCATTACCCTGTTAAGAGATGAAACAATGAGAATACACCCCACCCCTTAAAGGGGTTCTCTGGGAATTAAGAGAATGAAAATTCTTAAATATTACTTTATTATAAATATATATATCCTTACAACACTCAGGTAAAGAGCTGCCTCATCCTCCTCTCTGCTCTACTTGTCAGGGATTATGATCCTGAATACTGATAAGATCTTCAGATGAATCTCTGTAGGAATGGAGTTCATGAGGAAACATGAAGTATAGAGAGGAGACTACAGGTCGTCACATAATAAATGTGCCCTCACACATCTCTGTAGACATAATTTATAAGAAAGTTACGGGGGTCAGAATATGGCGATGACAAGAAAAAATTCAAAAGCTTTTTTTTTTTTTCCAGTATTAAAACGCAAGAAAAACTATACAGTTTGTGTGGTATCACCATTATTGTACTGACTTGGTGAATGAAGTGCACAAGTCAGTTTTACGGCCATAAAAACATAAAACTGTGCCTGAATTGGTTTTTTTTCTCAGTTCCACCCCATTTGGATTTTTTTCCAGTTTCCCTCTACTTTGTATGCCACATTGGTGGCATTAGAAAGTAAAACTTGTCCCGCAAAAAAAAAAAAAAAGCCAGCATACGGCTATGTGAAAGGAAAAATAAAAAAGTTATGGCTCTGGGAGAGCAGAGAGCAAAAAACTGAAAATCGCAGTGCTCGCCTGGTAAGCTAAAATAAATTCTAACAATGAAATTCTTTTAAGACTCACCACCGTGGGCAAGAGGAGGTTTTAAAAACCCTTTTAAAGGGACCTCGTCTCCAATTCTAATCAACACGAATTGTACAGCCAGGCCAATGTACTAAACACTTAAAACGGTATTCCAGTTAGATTAAATTTTTTCATTATCCACTGGAGAGGAATAACTATTAGATTGGTGGGAATGCCAAGGATCTAATAGTTATCCCCTATCCTCTAACTCTAACTGGAATACCTCTTGAAGCCTAAGAAACAGTGCATTGTGTTAAAAGCATGCAGCACTGACAATAATCAGTGTATGTCCTGATATTTCTGCAGCCGGCCATCAAGTTCTAAACTATACAGTGAAAACACTACAATAAACATTGTAGGCCGCACTGTACTTCACTTACTTCTCATATTATCCACTACACGGACAATTTCTCCCAGTGCTTCCAGAAGGGCCAAATCCTCTAGGGGACTGCCTTCCTTCAGACTGTGCTTTTTGCGTTCTGCTTTTCTGCGGTTCTTAGATGATCTCCTGTAAGGAGGAGGATAGGGTCACATGTTTGACAATTAACGTATACACTATTATTATTATTATGACAACTTACGATGAAATTCTTGAATTACTGTGAGAATATTTCCCACTCATATCACTTGCTGTCATGACGCTGCTTGTGTCTGAGAACAGGTCAGATTCTGGACCTCCTGGGATTTCATCATCTAACCCAAAAAAGACATATCATTTCAGTGTCCAAACTAATGTTGACAGTATTTTTTTATTACTAAACTAGAGGTAACTTTCAAGAACAAGTGAAAGGTTGGAGTCTCTGTCCATTAAAGGGGTTTTGTCACTTCAGCAAATGGCACATATAGAGAAAGTGAATACAAGACACTTACTCATGTATTGTGATTGTCCATATTGCTTCCTTTGCTGGCTGGATTCATTATTCATCACATTATTTGAAGTGTGCAAGCACGATCACCGCTGCAGGATTGCAGGCTGTTCGTAACCAGTGATGAGCAAAATTAGCTTTGGATGTACATCCAAAGTCATTTCATTCAAGACTTCAGATTAATACTGTATGGAGATTTGTCTCCGCACAGTATTAAAATGTATGGGCTCCGATGAGCTGAAGTTAGTTATTCACAAAGTCACGTGTGACTTCGTTCAATAACTTTGGTAATTGATTTTTAAAGTGGTTAAATACTTTAAAACTTGAAACTGAACTCGGCTTCTGTTCCAACTGGTACTTCGGAACCAAAACACAGTTCGCTTTCACACGCGACTTTGCAAATAGCTAACTTTGGCTCATCAGAGCCCATACATTCTAATACTGTAAGTAGACGGATCTCCATTCAGTATTATTACAAAGTGTTTTTTTTTTGTTTTTTTGACAAATATCTTTTTATTGGTTTTGATTTTTTAAAAGGCATATATCAACACTTGACATACAACGTACAGGATATTCAGTACAGCACATAAAGGCTTACACATCTTTAGGTATGTTTGAGATGGCCTGGGAGGGGAGAAAAGCCCCCCTGACCACCCCTACTATTGAAGGAACATTGACAAATCAATCACAAAAAATGTAATAACTTAGATGCCGTAAAGAAGAGAAATACTCTACTAAACTTCAAACACAGTTCAGAAAACGACCATGAAAGTGCAATCAATATATGAACCTACAATGTCCATGTCAGGGACCTGGAACGCACGGGGCTCACCTCTGCATTTGATAAAACCTCTGTCAATCATCAGATAGAAAAGGTTGAAGGTCCCCACTCGTAGAGAAATCCAGCCATGGCGACCAGACTTTTCGAAACTTTGCATAAGATTTCAAAGAAAGGGAACTCAGTTCCTAGAACCTTGTCACCTGACCCACTTTGTGGATCCACTGCAAAACTGGTGGAGCAGACTCATGCTTCCAGTACAGTGGCACCATTGCCTTAGCCACCAGGATTAGTTGAACCCATAAGGCAAAGTTAAAATGGGAAGATCCCGAAGGGAACAAGTTCAGAAACAGAATCTTGGTGGAGAGCACTTGGGAACCTGGGCAAACTTTGGAGATGACTCTACCTACTGACTCCCAGTATCTTTTAATGAGTCTACATTCCCACCAAATATGAGTGTACGACCCTATGCCGGATAAACATCTCCAACATACAGGCGGAACTAAAGGGTACATTGCGTGAAGTGCTACAGGTGTTTTATACCAACGGCTCACCAACTTGTATGAGGTTTCCTGGAGTGTGATGCACCTGGAAGGACCATTATTACGAAGTTTTGAACAAAGTGACTTCGGATGTAACATCCAAAGCTCACTTTGCTCATCACTAGTCGTAACCATGGAAACGAGCAGTGTATAATGCTATGCGAAATGAATCCAGCCATCAAAAGAGGCAATATGGACAATCACACTACATTAGTAAGTGCCTTGTATTAACTTTCTCTACATGATAAATGTCATCTGCTGAAGTAAGACAACCTCTTTAATGGACAGACACGCTCCAACTCAGTGCGGGGGCCAGTGTCTATCTAGCCAGTCAGGATGGGGATCAGGAGACCCCAAATTTTTGGGTGCAAAGGTGGGACAGGTATCTATCAGTTAAATCATATTGTACAAGTAGTGTAACGGCATGCATGCAGTGAGTGAGTGAGATCTATCAAAAGTGTAAAGGAAACATGGAGAAGCTGCCCATAGCACCCAGGTTTCAGTCTTCCGACTTCCTTTGTGCTAGTTCTGCTAAACTTCCGTGTCCATAAGATCTACCGTTAATATTAACCCAACTCCTATATGTCACTTATAATTTACTAAAAGGTACATACATCTGAATTAGTTTTAGACAGCATACATTTATAGGATCATTACAGAACATAATATTCAGTCGTACCTAATAAGCCTTGTCTTGCCTTTTCTTTCATGTCTCGTACAACAGAAAGTCGCTGCTTGTAACGAATGAATGTCGTTTTCTGGATGTCCAAGAATATCATATAATTTTTTTTTGCTATATCAAGAAAATATCAGAAGTTATTATTACACACTATATTAAATACAGATACTATAATGGGGTGTTTTAAGCTATTTAAACTGAGGTTATTTACCTTCCAGTATCGCAGGCTTCATATTAGTCTCTATTATATCAAGACGTTTGTATTTGTGTATCTAACGGAAGAAATACAGTCACTAATGAACAAACATTTGAGCTACTGTCCACATTATAACAACTTAGCCAGCTTTGTAAAATTCATGTCATTAGGATAGGCAATCAATATTAGATAGGTAAGGGCACCCTCAGCTGTTAAAAGGGACCGCGTCGCCTTTATTGTTGCCAGGTACAGGTGGTTGGGACTAAGCATCAATATTAGGCATAGTCGCTACTAAAAGTATGGAGCTATGCTAGTAAACAATGATGGGTACGTAGTGCTCTCCTTCAGATATTGACGCCATGTACAGAGGAGTTGCCCTCCCCCAATCTAATATTGATGGATGAGGTTGAGTTAGCCTTTTAAAGTGTACATTTAACGTCAGTTTTACCCACAGTTGGGGTCATTTATCAAACTGGTTTAACGTAGAACTGGCTTAGTTGCCCATAGCAACAAATCAGATTCCACCTTTCATTTTTGACATCTCCTTTGGAAAATGAAAGGTGGATTCTGATTGGTTGCTATGGGCAACTAAGCCAGTTCTACATTACACCAGTTTGATAAATGACCCCAAGTGTTTTTCTTTGTGGAGTGGGTTGGCTAAAATGCAATGGCCAGATGTTAGTCACTAAAAATTGATATAAGCATGTTTTAATGATGTTATACATCAACAACACAAAAATGAATAGTGATCACATAAAACAGGTTTCCCCGGTGATCCACATATTTCGGAATTCCCAACTTCCCAGAACAACATATTATAACCATAGCACCTGCAATGGAGATAATATCCCAAGAATGTCCAACAGAATCATACTTGGCAACAGGCAAGTACTCCCCCCTCCTATACATCCCCATCCAGCGCCGCCATAGCTCCTCCACCGGCCAGAAACACACTTCCCTAATATTTTCCATCCAGGTGAATCTGAACTTCATTAACATTGAGACACCTCATTGCATACTTTGGAGAATCCAGAAAGGTGGTTGTCCCTAATGCAATGATCTACAGCTTAGCTTGATACACCATAGAATGTGGGACTTGTAACTGCCGCAGCCATTTCTTTCTATCCATGAATTGGGCCCTCTTCTTCCTATATATTACATTCCAATCTTTTTAGCACCGCACTTTTACCTACACTTAGCAAGGTGGCCTGTCCAATGGACCCAGAAGGCAGGAGACCCTAAGTACTCTCTCCAGTGCAAACAGTTGGGACAGTCTCCTTACAAAATTTTTGGAGCAGTCTATTCTCAAAGAATATATCAGGATCAGACCTTTCAACATGTTCAAGCACTCCAACTAGATGAAGAATATTGCAACAGGGACTATTTCCCAGGTCATTCATGTCTGCAAATAACACAGTCACTTCTTGAGAATTTTTCTGGGTAACTCTTTGCGGTGGAGGTACAGTATCCTCAATTTTTTTCACTCTACCTTCCACCCACCTTCTGAAGATCCAAAAAGAAGAAGAGATCATATTTGATAAAGGCTTATGTTTAGCCGAAATGTTGCATCACTAGATTTAACCACTATGGATTAGAACCTTTGTTCTTCAATGTATTTTTGTTGAGTAAAGAAGTTTCCAGGTACAGAAAGAAAAGCATTTCTTCAATTTTCCAACCAAGAGGATCTGCTGCCGTCTTCTTTTTGGACTATATGCTGTGGGCTGTATGAGGCAACAATACTCTATGCGAGTCCTAAGGAGTGATGTCCAAGTCTGTTTTTTTTGACCTTCTAAAGATCATGTCAGATAATAGACACATCTTCTCTAATTCCAACTAGCTGACAGTTTAAAGTGGAGAATGCCTTGTTGCATTGTGTTATATACGTAGCTGCAAATACATCAGCAATAGTAGGCTCCTAGGCGCCAGCACTTACCTGCAAGCTCCCCTGTCAGCCCCCATGCCAGAGGTTTGCTGTTCAGGGACTATGAGGTCTTCCAGTGCCATGCTTTCTAAGCCAGCATCCTTCTCTCCTGCTATCTTAAAGGGAGTCTGTCACCTCCATAGCCCCTATAAAGCATTTACATAGCCCCATAGCACAAATAATGACAAATGTAACTGTACCTGGGGCGCTTTCCTCTGACTTGTAGAAGCTGTAAAAACGTACTTTAATCCATATGTAAATTAGCTGTTGGAAGTGCCCGGAGGCGGAGCTCACCGCCGTGGAGCCCGGGCTCATCTGCTTTTTTAAACGCTCTCCCCGCCCCTGTCACTGCCTCCGCCCGCCCTCCTCTTCACTTGCGTCCTCAGTCTGTTCCAGTCTCTCCCCGAGCCGGCGCATGCGCAGTGGCTACGCCGATGCCGTGCCCACAATGGGCAATGCAGTGCACATGCGCCAGCTCAGCAAGAGCCTGGAACAGATGGAGGACGCAAGTGAAGAGGAGGGCGGGCGGAGGCAGTGACAGGGGCGGGGAGAGCGTTTAAAAAAGCAGATGAGCCCGGGCTCCACGGTGGTGAGCTCCGCCTCCGGGCACTTCCAACAGCTAATTTACATATGGATTAAAATACGTTTTTACAGCTTCTACAAGTCAGAGGAAAGCGCCCCAGGTACAGTTACATTTGTCATTATTTGTGCTATGGGGCTATGTAAATGCTTTATAGGGGCTATGGAGGTGACAGACTCCCTTTAACAGATCCCCCAAGATCCTGGCTTGCAGGCAGAAAAGGAGTGCAAGCAAAGCACTTCAGTCTGGCACCCACATCTTTTTGCTTGTCTGAAGCAGAAATTTCCAACGCTGGAGGAACAGCTCCATCTTCGGCTTTTGCACCAACAACTCCACCACCCATCTTCTGGTGACTATGCCCCTTGGCCATGACGTAATTAATGGACAGCTGAACGGTTCTAGGAGGTATGAGGCTATCCTTCCACTAATTTAGCCCATCTAGCAGCTATTTTTAGAATACTGTCAGCAAGAGCTCCTGACTGCCTGTCCTCTGACATCCCTAAGCCCCATCCGCTTTCTGATAATTCTTTTTCTAGAATACTTTTTTGGGGACACACGGTGACCACAAAACAATAATTCTGGCATTTAGAAGTTTCTTTTTTCTGGCGTTCACCATGTGATATTTTAATATTTCAGACATTTTCAGATGCAGGAATGCATGTTTATTTTTTATGCTAAATAAAGAAATGTTTTTTTCTATATTTTAAAAGATATAATATTTTAACCAGATTTAACGCTCTTTTTTAAGCTCCCTCAGAGGCCTTGAGCCTACAATAGTTTGATCACTTGTACTTCTGCAGTGCAGTGTATAGTAATTTTACCACCATCCTATTAGAGTGGCAGAGTGTAAAAGAAGCAGTAAGATGGCAGGCCTTGGGGCCTTCAGTAGGTACCCAAATGCCATGATAACCGAATGGCACCCCATGACTGCATTGTGGGCAGTGAAGGTAGTCCAGTACTTCTGTCTAACCTGCTGTGGTCGCTATTGACCACGGCATCTAAGGTGTTGACTAACCTGGCACTGACTGCCAATCAATGACATCCCACATGTGCTTGACGGAAGACAAGTCTGGAGACGCTGCAGGACACAGTAGCACATTTGGTTATGCAGGCTGCTCACAGTAGTACAAGCAACATGTGGCCTGGCATTTCCTGTTAAAGAACAGCAATATCACAGGTTTCATAACCAAATCAATATAACACTGATCTGTTAGTGTACTGGAAATGAAGATTAGAGGGTCCGGCTACCATACATCATGCCACCCCATACCATAATCCCGAGAGTAGGCCCACTGTGACGTTTGCTTGTGAAGGCCTCATCATGGCCTCGCCGATGTGGTCTCCACACCAATCTCCGGCTTTCATTGGGTCAGACCACGACAGCCTTTGAAAACAGTGACGCGAGGCCAATAGAACATCTGTATCTGGACGTCTGGCTTGTGAAAACAACTTCTGATGATTTGTGTAGACTCTATTTACCGTCCTAGGCTTGGGATGCGATGTCCAATTTCACTTGCAGTACAGAATGGATCACTACATGCCAATCTTCCAATTAGACGATCAGTTTGTGCAGAGGTTCTATATAAAACCTCCTAAATAGATAGGTAATCTATTGTCAGTTTACTGCTGCTGTGAGAAGAAAGTGTTATCTGTTATCTCTATCTCATGAGAATAGTAGGTGTAGAATTGGAACAGGGCCCCAAATGTGGACAAGAATAGGACATATTCTGTATTTTTTCAGGCCACAAAACGAACATGGCGGTGTGCTGTCCACATCTTTTGCTGCACGATTGAAGTGAAAGGGTCTGCATCCGACCCGCAAAAAATTTGAATTAGAAGCTGCCCAAAAATACGTTCGTGTGCATGAGCCCTTAAAGTATGATAGCTCTATTGTTAGCTTGATAGACCTAGATAAAGAGAACCAGAGAAGAGCACAGCACTCATAAGTGAAACGCTTGGTCATCGGGTGAAACTGTCGTTTGTACAGGCACCTAAGTTATCGTTTCAGGCAGCACATCTGCTGCCCATAAACAATGTAGCTCTGTATGAGCAAGCCGACTGTCAGGAAGGAATGCTTCCTTCCAGACCATCTACTGCTCATCTGTGTGTATAAATGCACTTAATGGGTGATGGGAGTCTAAAAGTCACTACAGATGGTCGCAGTGATGGCCTGACAGAATTTTACAAGACTGGTTGCCATGCTATAAGCTTAAACGAAGACAAAGTTAAAGAGACTAAGAGAGATTAAAAACTGATGGTAGTGTCCTTTAAAAACTGCATTTAAATCAGTATATACATGTAAGCCTTGTGTCCACTAAGGCCCGCTGGATCTGTGCACTGGATCAGTTGTCTCTGGCCAGCTATTTTAGGCCGAGAGAGGGACACAACTGATATATATGAACTGCACTTCAGTGCACAGATCCAGCATCTATCCACTGGTAGCACCAGACAGAAAAACAGAGCATGCAGTGTTTTTCAGTCTGAGGCTATTTGGCATCCAGCATTACAACTAATGCGTCAGAAAACTTTGGGATCAGTTCTGGCCTCAGTTCTCCTCCGGCGTTTTCTGCTTCATGCTGGAGGGGAACTGAAGCAGATCTCTGGACATATGTGAAGAGGGCTTTATATTAGTGAATGTAAAGAAACAGTAAGAATGCAGGCCTAGCTTATATTAAACAACATCATGTAAAATTCCCCATTTACATATTCCTAATAGACAACATAGTTTACAGAAATCTATCAAAATATCTTACCAAGCGCAAGCAATCTTCCCAAAGAGCTCCTTCCAGCAGTAAAATAATTGCTTCTTCATAATCCTAAAAATAATTTAACATTGTTAAGTAGACAATGCTTTATTTTCTGCCACTCATAAATATTCTAATTTGAGATACGTGAGCTCTGTTGTATATACATGAATGGAGTAATTCAGCCACACAAGGGTCTGTCTGTCCTTATTGAGTCTAACTTCAACAGTGTTATCCCTATCCACAGGATACCTGATAAACGTGTGATCGCTAAGGGGGCCACTGCTGGGATTACCATTGCTCACAGGAAATGGTGTCCAGGGTCCCATCCCCCATTCCTCTCCACTGCATGACAGCAGTGAGGGGGAGTTTGAATGGAGCAATGGTCATACATGCATACTGCCACCCCATTCGATGTCCTTTACATAGACAGCGACAGAGCTGTACTTGACTGTCTCAGTCAGTCCCATAAACATCAAATGGAACAGCAGGGCGCATGATCAACCGCTTCTCCAAACTACTCCCCATTGTGGTAGAGCAAGGAAGAGGAAGGGGTGTGGAAAGGGACACCCATATTAGTGATTGGGGGAGGTCTCAACAAACATTTATCACCTGACCTGTGGATACATGTTTTTTTTTGTGGGATATTCCCTTTTAGCATGTTCTTAGGCTACTTTTACACTAGCGTTTTTGCTGGATCCAGCAGGGTTCAGCAAAAACGCTTCCGTTACTGATAATACAACCATCTGCATCCGTTATGAACGGATCCAGTTGTATTATCTTTTAAACAGCCAAGACGGATCCGTCATTAACCCCATTGAAAGTCAATGGGGGACGGATCCGTTTTCTATTAGGTCAGACAAAACAGATCCGTCCCCATCGAGTTGCATTGTGGGTCATGACGGATCAGTCTTGCTCCGCATCCTGGGACGGAACGCAAACTACAACATGTTGCGGTTTGCTCTCCGGTCTGGGAACGCAACTAAGCGGAATGGAATGCATTTTTGAGCACTCCGTTCTGTTCAGTTCAGTTTTGTTCCCATTGACAATGAATGGGGACAAAACTGAAGTGTTTTCTTCCGGTATTGAGCCCCTATGATGGAACTCAATACCGGAAAACAATAATGCTAGTGTGAAAGTAGCCTTAGATAACATTTTTTAGAGATTGTTTTTCGGGCACTCGTTGGTCAACATCACCATATTGACGTA
Organism: Rhinella marina; assembly: GCA_900303285.1. Taxonomy (NCBI): domain Eukaryota; kingdom Metazoa; phylum Chordata; class Amphibia; order Anura; family Bufonidae; genus Rhinella; species Rhinella marina. The sequence goes on along the minus strand of ONZH01019325.1, from coordinate 45,857 downwards.
AATCAGCATTCAAGGCTAACTGTTCTGGATGCAGGACTGGCACAATATTTAAACCATCCGATGTAGCTGAACTGATTATGTATACATGCATATGATCTGTCACATAAAATCACTACAATTCATGTTCTCATCATATGAAGTAATAGAAACTATCCCCATGATATTATAGTAAGCCATGAATGACTTTTATAAACGGATTTGTAGCACTATCCTCATTCTCCTTTATTTTCCAGACTACTACTGAACCTTGCAACATTACATCTTCTCATTTGGGCTCCAGTAGCTTAGGTTTTTTAATGGAATTTGTCCTATGAGGTGATAAGTATATATGGCCACTTCTTTGCACTCCCCTCAGTCCCATGGAGTTAACGTATGCAACCTGTGTTCATTTGGTATTATTTAGTCTGTGAGTCATTATAACGCAAGTACCACTGGAAAGACAGAGCACAGTTTGCTATATAGCATAGCAGAATCTGATGGTATATAATTAAAGCGGTTGGCCCATCTGGGACAACTGATGGCGTACTGCTATGATATGCAATCAATGTCAGATAGCAGCGTGTCTCAGAGGTGGGACCCGCACCTATCTGACCTTGATGGTATATCCTAACGATAAGCCATCAATGTCCCAGATGGGCCAACCGCTTTCAGGAAAATGCTTTTGATTTATTCAGCTGGGTTAAAGATCTTAAAGGGGTTGTCCGAGTTATTTTTTTGTTCTTTATATGTTTCTAACTTGTCAGGTATAACAACTTTCCCATATACTTTGTGTTTCTAAAGCTGCTGGTTTCTCAGAGTTGACTGAGGGTCACATGACCTGTGATGTCACCTTATCTCTCTGCTTTGTGATGTTTCGTTCACAAGCCTCAGAGTTCAGATAACAGTCTGTACACGAGACGTCACTGGCCACGCCCCCTTTCTTTGCCGGGCTCCTGCTATCTGCTGTCCCTGGTTTCCTTCAGATAAAACATTAACCCCTTCAGCCAGAACACACTGAGGGCTCAAGGCTTTAGAACAAACAGTAGCTGCAGCAGTGAGAGGAGACAAATGCTGGGCACAAGAACTGTAGAGGAATTGTATTGTACAAGAACAGGTAGGGAGAATTTCCTGTGTGTATCAGCATTGTCATTGTACAGCTGGGACTTGTAGTCCTACACATACAACATGCTGCTGAGTATTCCAGCAGGCAGACATGTCACTCAGCATTTGTATTCATTCCCTTTGCAGAGAGGGGGGAGAAGGGGGAGGGGCTGAGATTGTTGTTATTGCATGTAAACAAAGACCAGAAGAGAACCAGGGAAATTAGGAAATATGGATTTTTTTTGCCTAAAACTTGCTTAACTTAGTTATATATTGCTGCCCATCAGATTTACAGTGCTATATTTTTTTTTTTCATAACTCGGACAACCCCTTTAATCTATTCACCAGAAAATTGAAATGGAGGAAATTCTTTGTTCATCATGACAAAAGACAGTGTCTTGATTTGGGCATCGAATTGTCTGACGTTACTCCTATTGATGTCTTCTACAATATGGTAGTAGCAGAACTGACATTAATTTTGGTGCCAACAACGTGACCCAGGAGGAGTTAAAGGATCTATTAACACTGGAGAAAGATTCCTCCATTGTTATTAAGGATGCTGACAAAGGGGGCAATATTGTAGTGATGGGATAAGATCAGTACCGCCAGATGTGTCTCGATATTTTAAATAATAGAGACTGCTATGGAATTCTGGCAACAAATCCCAGTGTTCTTTTTCTTACAGAACTGAAGGATATCTTGTCCCCCGCGTTGGCAGCAAGATTGATTAGTAAGGAAGAATATTATGCGCTTCTTCTAAGTCATCCACAATTGGCCTGCTTTTATAGTTTACCAAAAATCCATAAGGGGTGTAATCCCCTTAAAGGCAGGCCAATTGTGTCAGGCACAAATAGCTTGACGCAGCAAATTAGCTACTACGTGGATGTTATTCTCAGACCCTTTTTTGTTGCCCTGCCCTCATATTTGAGGGATACAATGGAGCTTGTCAATAAACTTGATGGCCTCTATATCGAAGAAAACACCTTCCTTGCGAGTCTCGACGTAGAGGCCTTGTATAGCTCCATCCCTCATGATAAGGGCCTGGACGCTATACGTTACTTCCTGACACGTGGCAGGGAGTTCATCCCCCACAATGAATTTGTGATCAGCTTGCTTGATTTTATATTACACCACAATGTTTTTCTTTTCGATCGTTACTTCTTCCACCAGCTCAGGGGAGTTGCCATGGGCAGTCCATGCGCGCCTTGTTACGTAAATCTGTACCTGGACTGGTGGGAGAAGGAAATGGTGTTTGGCGAGGAAATGGCAAGGTGGTCATGTTACATCTCGATGTGGCTCAGGTTCATCGATGATGTCCTGATTTTTTGGACGGGCTCAGAGGTTGACTTTAGCAATTTTGTCAAGACTCTCAATGTAAATAATTGCGGTCTTTTTTTCACCTCTGAGATTAGTTCCAATCAATGACATTTTTGGACCTGACCATTGTAAAAGCTGTTGATGGCAAAATTCAGACTAGCCTGTTTCGCAAAAACACCGCGACCAACAGTCTTTTATATTGGGATAGTTGCCACCCATTGCCATTGAAACAAGGGATCCCTAAAGGCCAATACCTTCGGGTCCGACGTAATTGCTCCTCATTTCTGGATTTTCGCCAAAAAGCGAGAGAATTCGAGAGTAGATTTATTCGGCGTGGTTATCCCCGAAGAGTATTGGCTTCGGCCTATCAACACTTGGTGTCCAGGACACGGGAATCATTACTCAATTCACGACAGGAAGTGCCTAGTTCAGACCAGATTCGCTTGATAGCAACATATGATGTTGCACATAGACGTATTAAGCAAATTTTAGAGAAGTACTGGAACTTCTTACAGATGGACGCCGACATTGGACACCTAGTCGGACGGTCCCCAGCTTTTACGTACCGGAGAGGTCGAAACCTCAAAGACCGCCTTGTTCACAGTTTTTTTTCAGTCTGCACAGACTAGGACATGGCTGGAACGGAGTCCCAAGGGGACCTTTAGGTGTGGAAACTGTGTGGCATGTGATGCGATTCAGACTGGATGCTCATTCACATGCACGACCACCTCAAGGACCTTTGAGATTAGGTGTTTTGCCAATTGTAAGTCTGCTGGGCTGGTATATCTTGCCACATGTGACATGCGGCTTACAATACGTTGGGAAAACGATTCGCCAATTTCACTGGCGTATAGGCGAACACTTGAATGACATCAGAAATGAGGCGGATACGGCAATTGCACGTCATGTGACTAATTACCACTCTGGGGACCCTCGATGCATTAAATTTCAGTGCATCGAAATTGTAAGACCATCACCCAGAGGAGGCGATTTCGATCAACATCTTTTGCGCAAAGAGGCTCAATGGACCTTTAGACTTAGCACGGTACGGCCACAGGGTCTAAATGAGCATATCTCATACGCTTGTTTTATTGAGTGAATTAGTTCTGCAACCAGATTTTATGATGGGGGGGTTCCATCCACGCCCCTCGGCTATTACAGCAATTCTTTCCCGAGGGACCGGTCTTTGGGTTTCTTGTTGGGGCACACATTATACATCTTTGTTGCCCCTAATTATTGCAGAGTGGCATTAATATGCCTTGTGATGCTATATATGTAACTCTGATATGCCCTTATCACGGAGCATATTTATTGTGCTCAGGCTTACTCTATTTAGCTCGTTATTTTCTCTTTCTTTTTGTCATTGTTGTCAATTTTATTCTGATAGTCATCTCTGCCTAGTACATTCCTCTATACTTGTTCGAGGATGTTGGAACTTACCTGCTCGCAGCGCTGTGGTAGGGGTGTGGAACTGAAGCGCTTTTTGCCTCCTCCCCCTTCCCTGTGATTGGCTGCGCGTCCCTTTTTCCTCCTCCTGGGGGGGCGCGGTCTTCTCTATTTAAATTAGCACTTGCAGCCACCGCGCTACGGCCGTCATAGTGCCGGAGGCGCGGCTACACACCACTAGTGTGGCAGCGTGGCTTAGGCTTTAAATCAACCCACACTGTTTATATGCTCCTGATGAGTACAGTATAGGTGTACGAAACGTGTCGAGCTAGGACGCAGTGTTCAGGCAGCCTTAGCTTATCTTGGTGGCGCTATTAGAGAGGTCTGATTGGGATTATGTTTGATAGCACCTCCATATTTCGTGGCACCCTGCCATATACCAGTATTTGGGGACGGTTTGCATGTGAAGGTGTGTGAGGTTGCTAATTAGCTAACCAAACTCTCTTCTTGCTTACTTCGATAGTTTGGTCTATATCCCTATTTTGACCTACTCTATACAGGGGGATACCCTATAATACGTGGGTGATTAGGAGGAATATATACAAACCTCCACTATCACTAACCAGATGTATCTAATGTATAGGGCTCAATGCCCCTTTTTTTCCCCCCTTGGCTGGCAGTATCATTTAGGTAACATCCTCTGCCTCACACTAATATTGAGGTGCAACCTATGATGACCTATTAATGCCACAGTACAATATCACCTTGTCTAGGCATCATAGTATAATCTGCTGATTGGGTGGTAGTGAATTTTAATCAGTTATGTTTACCAGCAAGACCCCTTTCTTTGTTTGTATTATATGTTGTAAGTGATTTGCAATAAGTTGCTAATAAATAGATATAGTTTTAACGTTCACTAATGCCAGTGATTTCTAATTATTACTAATCATAAATTCCACTTGCATATGTTCAACATTTTGAAAATGTAACCAGATAAAAAGAAAGATGAGTAACTATAACAAACAATACAATACAGTACCTCAGCATACTGTTCTAGTAGTAAGGCTGCGTTCTCATACTTCCTCTGTTCCACCAGTTTGCCTGCAAAGGAGACAAATATGGTATACATATGTATAACAGCAGCAGGTCATCTAGCTACATAACATTATGCAAAAGCCATGTGCACGCGTACTATTCCGTCACTCACCTGAAACGTTCCTAGCCAAAGCAGCCAGCCTGTCCTTGGAGTACTGTAATTGGAAAGCTATGGATAAAATGTGCTGCCAACTGCTACATGCAACAAAAGCATCAAGAGCCTTCTCAAGACTGCCGCAGCGGGCAAAGATGAGGCCAGCTTGTTCATAGTGTTGTCTTGATATCAAATGGTCTCCATAAGCATCATTAATAGCCTGAAAAACAACAAATGACATAAGGTGTACTAGAAATCAACCACTGACCAGTTTGTAAAATATGAATTAAATTGGATCTGTGACCTGAACGTGCTACTAGGCAGCAAGTGACAAGGACAGATCTGCTCTCCTGTTAGTGCTGTTTGGCTAGGAGGAGCAATCATAGAATACAGTGGACTCATAGTTAGGAGTCCACTGTATTCACAAGGAGGTTGGCTGCTGTCTACACAGATTCACGGCAGCTCACCAATCACTGCTGTCAGCTAATAAAAATGAAGGAATATTTTCAACAACACTATGCTTACTCACTTTATATTCACTAGATCCAACCGGATGAAGTTTTAGGGCTTCAGCGTAGAGATTTTGATCTTTAACCAAGTTTAAGAACTCTATGAAATGCTCCGGTCCTGTGGTAGCAAGAGGATTGCAAATTATATAGGTATATTCATGCTATATTGGTAGTAATCATGTAACTAAATGACAAACATTGCTGAAGCCCTAGACCAGGGATTCTCAAGCTTATAATTCTGGGGCCACAGAAGCTGTCAGAATCCATGCCAAAAGTGGAGCACGAAGACGTCACATGGACAATATGCTGCAGAAATTACCATGTTATCATAATACCAACCAGAGTGCTAGCCACGGACCTCTCAATTTCAGCTACTGCACACTGCAGGTCAGCATTAGATTTATCTTCACATGCACTTGCCTTCAAAGAGGTTGACTGAGATTTTGATAAATAGCCTATCCTCAGGATAGGTCATCAATATTAGATTGGGATCCGACTCCTGGCACCCCTGCCGATCAGCTGTGTGAAGAAAGCTTTACTTCCACTTAACAAGTGGCCGACTGGATGGACTGACAAGCAGCAGAGTGTTGGGAAGGAAATGTCTGCTACTAGTCAGCCGGTCTAAATCCACCTAGATCGGTACAGACCAAGAAGTCTATTAGGCTTAGTGACTAGTGCAAAAAACTGCAGGATTTTATTTATAATATAGATATTGATATGCAAAATTTTAAATACATTTTTAAAAATTCTTAAAAAATAAGTTAAGTGGATATGCTTGTAAACAGAAAAAAACATATAGAAATGTATTACTTGATGCACCCATAGACTATAATTGGACAAACGTAGTTCAAATGCGCATACTTTTAAAGTGTAACTGCCGTTTCATTTTTTATACTGTAATGGTATAGTATACCATATAGTATATGTGCCTTAGTGTTTTAAAATTTAATCATTTTCAGTTTCACATGAGAAAAACTGTGAGAAATGTGTGCCACTTTACCATTGTGCAGGGCTCTTCTCACACCGTTGCCAGGTGCAGTCCGTCTTCTCTATCTGATAAACAAGAGACGGGTGAGCTCTGGGGGGAGGAGCTCAGCCCTGGATGCACGTTCACAGTGTAGGACACTGGCTCCTCCTCCCAGCCTTAATGCCTGCAAGGAGTACAGTATGTGATGCCTGCCCATCAGAGCTAATTGGGTATTGCATATAACTGCCCAACTAATTTTATCCCTTTAGCCCCAGCTATCTTATTTTCTTCTCTTCTGCCTCATGTGTCTCCTTCCGTTTTCCCCATTCCCTGCCAGCATGTAGTGTACACATTTGTATGCTAATGCTATTCATTGTACGCTACTGCGCACGCATTTGTATGCTAATGCATACGCATTGTACGCTAATGCGTACCAATTCACCTAATTAGCGTACTTTTACTGCGAGTGAAAGGAGGAAGAGGAGAAGTCGCGATTTGTTAGCAACGCTATGCTAGTTCATGTGAGGAGAGCAAGGGCTTATGGGAAGTGAGGGAATACAGAATGGCCTCAAGGAAGGGCAAAGATCACCACAGGAAGAGCAGCAGAGGCCATCTTAGGAAGATGCTGAGCTGAAATAGAGGCACAGAGAAATATGGTTGCTAAGGGCTGAATACAGACATCAGAAAGGTAAAATTAACTGAAAAATACAGATTCATGAATATCTGCCCTACAGCATCACATATGTTAGAAACTTCATTTTTGGTAGTGAAATGGCAGTTACGCTTTAACTCTGTCACTTTTTAAGTTTCTATACGTGTTTTTGCTTGGCTGAAAAATGTAGCATACCACACTTTTCTGTCCTGCAAAAAAAAAAAAAAAAAAAAAAACTGATAGAAAGGTATTTTATTACACTGCAGTAAATGAGAGACGAATGGAAACATAGAACAATATGCATTCATCCATTAAATGTATCCGTTTTTTCAGATAATGCATTCTAATCTTCAAACCTTTATTTTAAAATAGAAAAGTTTCACAAAAACGTACGCTTTTTTGTTAAAAAAAAACAAAAACAAAAAAACACTGACACAAACGTATTGAACTTATGCACATCCGTCAAGTATATACATTAAAAAAAGGATATATAACCACAAAATGGCAGACACTTGTATACTTTTGTTACTGTATGTCTAAACATATCCACTTGACGTACAGCAAAAACGAGATGTGAACAGGTCCCAACATAAAAACATAACTTTAAACAATAGATCATTTTCTGACGACACATTCCCTTTAACCCCTTCAGCTACCGTGACATACCCGTACTTATGTGAATGTATGGAGCGGGCATCTGCAGTAAGCCCACTCCATACATGATGGGTGCGGAGAACGGTGATCACGCCAAACCCATCATTTAACCGCTCAGATGCCACTACCAAAAGCAGTGGCAAAAGCAGTGAAATTGCGGGGCTTCGATCAGTTACCACAACAGCCTGGATGCTGCTGAGGCTTCCCAGAACTGACACATTAACCTCCCTGCTAAGCTGTGCACATACACATAATATATGTACAAAACAAATACACAGGTATCGCCGCATCTGAAAATGTCTCAACTATTAAAATATAAAAATATATGTTTTTCAATTTTACCCCACAAAGAATTTTTTTCCCGTTTCCCAATACAAGACATGGTAAATTAAAGGGTGCTATCCAAATATGCATCTTGTCCTGCAAGAAATAAGCCCCCATATGGCTATATGAATGGAAAACTAAAAAAAAGTTATGGTTACTGGAACATGAGGAGGAAAAAACAAAATTGCAAAAACAAAAATGGCCCCAGTAATTAAGAGGTTAAAGACATTGCTCCATTTTTTTTAAAATCCGACGTGTCGTGCAGTAATATCTTTGGAATATCCAAGCAATTCTAAGAATTATTTTTCATGACACATACTTTATGTTACTGGTATATTTTGGTCAATATACTTTTATTTATTAAAAAAACAAAACTTAAAGGGATTCTGTCACCTCGTTTAAGCCTATAGAGCTGAGGACATGGGCTGCTAGATGGCCACTAGCCCGTCCACAATATACTTTTCCTATTGCTGTGTGTGTCTTTGTTTAGTCAGAAAAACGATTTTATTCATATGCTAATTCTGGTTCTAAGGAGCCCAAGGGGCGGTTACCAATATTCCTGGATCCCAGCTGCGTCCACTGTGAAGGAGCCCAGCACCGCCCCGCATCCTCTCATTTCCTCCTTGCTCCCCCGACTTCACACATTCAGAGCGCCGTAATCTCGCGCATGCGCGAGTACGCCGCTTGTCAGTGATGGTAAACTGTTCTTTCCCTGTGCTGGCATCAGCATCAGGGAATGAACTGCGCATGCGCGAGATGGCTCGCGTGAGATTACGGCTCTGAGTGCGTGAAGTCGGGGGAGCAAGGAGGAGATGAGAGGATGCGGGGCGGTGCTGGGCTCCTTCACAGTGGGCACGGCTGGGATCCAGGAAGATTGGTAACCGCCCCTTGGGCTCCTTATAACCAGAATTAGCATATGAATAAAATCGTTTTTCTGACTAAACAAAGACACACACAGCAATAGGAAAAGTATATTGTGGACGGGCTAGTGGCCATCTAGCAGCCCATGTCCTCAGCTCTATAGGCTTAAACGAGGTGACAGAATCCCTTTAATTTAAAGAAAAATTTCCAAATTTGAATTTCTATGTTCTTAAAACAGAAAGTCAAGCCTCACAAAATAGTTAATGTATTTTTCGCTCCATAAGACGCATTACGATTTTTCCCCCATTACATGTGTACACTGCAGGCTGTGCAGCATCCAACAGTGGTCTGTTATGTACCTGTGTCACGTACATCACATGCTTTTAGTGACCCTGACCTGTCATCTGCACGCCGGGCGGGAAATGCATGGTTGAAGGAGCTGGGCGGGTCCCCTGCTGTAGGGTGACAGCAGGCGAGTGTCCTTCCTGCTGGAGGAAGCTGGTGGGTGCAGTCTTTCCTTCAGTGCCCTGGGTGCCTGCTCCGCCTGAACGTGCCTCCCCACGAGCTTGCCTCCTGCTCACCCTGGACTGCTTAGGTCCCAGTGTCCCCTAATAAAGTGCATGTCAGCAGCAGATCCCCCCTATAACAATGTGTCATCGGCAGATCCACTAATAACAGTGTGTCAGCAGCAGATCATGACAGTGTTCCATCCACTTATATTCTTAGCTACAGCGCGCCCATAACTATGAAGGATACAGTGCTGATCGTTTCCATTACTCTGTTTTCTTGCAGAAAAATACCGTAATCTCCTGCTGCATAGATTTCCGAAAGATGTCAAAGCAGAAAAGGCCATCATATAACATTCCTTTGTTTACTTACCGTAAAATCCCTTTCTCTTCCATTCATTCAGAGCACAGAGGACAGACCAAAGTATAGATGCTGCCACTAGGAGGCGGACACTAAGTATAAAACTTTTCACTCTTCCCACAAGGACTAAGCTAAATCAGCAGGTTCCAAAGCAGTAGGAGGAGAGGAAATAGAAGTCGAACAACAGAGAAACAAGAGAACAGCATCACACCACAACTTACAAACCACAGAACTCTGTAAAACTGAACCACTCAACAAACTACTACTCGGGGTGGGAGCTGTGTACCCCAATGAATGGAAGAGAAATAGATTTTTACGGTAAACAAAACTCAATTTTTCTTATCTGTGTCATAGCTGGACACATGATAGATCATGGGATGTCCCAAAGCAGTCCCTTGTGACCCACTGTTGCATTAGCAGATGCAAAAGGTATGCACCCAATAAAGGCTTGGTGATGTACTAACAGACCCCACTGATGAGTGAGCAGTAGTCCGGAAAGGGGCCGATCTTCTCCGAGAGCTGTAAGCCTCCGGAATGGCAAGACTAATCCAGCGAAAGATGGTGGATTTAGACAGAGCAAGACTCTTCCTAGGACCTTCTACAAAAATGAAGAGGGAATCTGACCTCCTTTCTGTGACCGAAAGATAAACGTGGACAGCTTTCACCACATCCAGGGCATGAGGATCTGTTCCTTGGGCTGAGTTGGAGCTGAACAAAACAAGGACATAAATGTCCTTGTTAATGTGGAAGATTCGGTAGAGAAGAGGGAATCGGATGAAGGATGACCTTATCCTGATGGGGCAACAAGTAGGGGGATTTAGAAGACAAAACCGCCAGTTCCGAAACTCTACGAATAGAGGTGACCGCAACAAAACCAGCATAATAATTCCTTAAGCAAGTACAGTTGGGATAGCTTGGAAGAGTTCTGGCAAAGAGTTCCATAGTCTCACTGCTCTTACAGTAAAGAATCCTCTTCTATGTTGATGGAGTAACCTTCTTTCCTCTAAGTATAGAGGATGTCCCCTTGTCATGCTCATAGTCCTCTGTACAAATAGATCATGGGAGAGATCTCTGTTTTGGCCATTTATACATGGTTATTAGATCTCTCCTCAGTCATCTTTTTTTTTTTATAAACTGAATAACCCTACTTTTGATAATGTTTCTGGGTACTGTAGTCCACCCATTCCGGTTATTACTTTCGTGGCCTACCTCTGAACCCGCTTTTCACCAAGATACTCCAATACTCCAGGATAGCAGTCAAGTGACATTCACTATCCAGTTTACATTGATGCGGCATGACGTTTGGTCTGCCGATCACATGACTCTCTCCCCTTAGATTAAGTGTGTCCATACACTAAAGTTAGGCAAGTGCTTGAGATTTTGAGTGCAGTGCACAGCCACCTGCTGCACTGCTATCAATGTGCCTGAAGTGATTCTACCTCAGCCACTTGAGATACATTTATAGCAGTGCAGCAGGTGCTTGCTCCAAGCTCACATAAGCTGTCTAAAGGGACAGATCTTCTGTAAGGTGGCAAGACATCCCACCATCTGTGGACCATCTCAAAATAGAAAGCGCTTACCTAATTTGAAAGGATGGGTGTGCTTCGTCTAAGGGCCTTAAAAGGGGAGAGAGTCATGTGATCAGCAGACTGGATAGTAAAGGTCACATGACTGGGGGTCAGAAAAGGTGCTGGAGACCAAACTGCTTAATCAATAGTAAGCGAATTGCATTGCGATGACATCATTATGTCTGTATAAATTTGTATAACTGCACAACCCCTTTAAAATTTAAAGGCTTATAGTTTCCAAGATTACTTTTTAAATATTGGCACCACATTTGCTATATACCAGACCTGTGGAACAGACCCTGTCATTAAAAAACCCTTAAATATTAGAAATAAGGGTGTGTCGATTACATTATTTAACCCTTTCATGACCGGACCTATAAAAGGCCTGAATGTCCAGGCAACTTTTTGTGATTTGGGCACATGGTGGCTTAGTGACCCTAATTTTTTTTTTTCGTTTGAATACGAAAATAATTTTTGCTATTTTTTTTACTTGACACTTAGGACTTATTATTAGAATGGTTTTTTTAAAGATATTTTATATTTTTTTAGGTTTAATTTAGACAAAAACCGCTAATTCTTATAAAAAAAAAAAAAGGATTTTTTTTTAATTATAGATTTTTTTTTTTAAATATTAAAACTGACGCACAAATTAATTATTGCAATGGGTTCCCTATTTGATGACGATCATTTTGATATATAGCATGTATAGATTTTATTTGACGGGGCGACTATGGTGACTGTTTCTATTGGCGACTGCGTGTTTAATTTTTTTTTTTTTACACTTTTTTGTTTGTTTTTTATTTATTTTTTTACTTATATATTAATTTATTTTTGACAACTAATATGTCCCCCAGGAGGTCATTAAAAGACCTCTGGAGGACTGACTTTTTTTTTTTTTCCTTTTTTTCCCACTGTTTCCACTGTAACTGGGGCATCCACAGGAGCCCCAGTTACAGGGGAAAACAGCCCCCTGGGGGCTCATTACACACAGGCAGAGCTGATCAGGGTCTCCTTAGACCCTGCAGCACTGCTCTGGCCCCGAGACACACGAGGCGCTGCCGCTTCTTTCCTGCCTGCGCCGCTGAAGAGGTAAGGCTGTCCTCCGGCTTAGGAGAAGACAGAAGCGGTAATAAACCGCTCCTGTCTTTTCCTCAGGGTCCCCGCTCTGTCTGTGAGCCGGGACCCGACCTGCTCCTGCTAGATTGCAGGAGCAGGAGCTTTAATCCCAGCGCTGATCTGCGCTGGGATTAAAGGGCCGCCTGCACGTCTATATACGTGCTATCTGCACGGGGCATGTGCAGATAGGACGTATATAGCCGTATGGCGGTCGTGAAGGGGTTAAGTACCTCTGGATTAGGGGGTGTATGCCATCTGGACCAGGTTGAATTTTGTATAGAAAAGATTACTTACCACATTTGCTAAGATGTCCAAGAGCTTTTTTATATCTTTTTAGGTGCTTGTCAATAGTATATCGTTGATAATTGCTTTCCATTTTCTTTAGTGTGTTGAGGAATGGAAGATATTCCTTTGGGTCCTGTCACAAAAAAAAAGGGAACACTTAAGACTCATTGCCATTACAACGGCTGTTCAGGATTTTTTCTTTTAATTCCTCATCATCCAATGGTACCTATGAAGGAAGCCGTACTTACCTGCTCACTTTGGTGACATGTTCCAAGTAGCAGGTGACCCAGCACTGACATGCTGCTTAGGGACATGCCACCACTGCAGCTAGTCATTGGTTGCAGTGGCACAGGTGAGACAGTGAGGATGCCGTTAATTGATTTTAATACGATTGCTGAAGAGACTCAGTGCATAAAAGCTGCAATTTTTATTTTGGCCACAAGGTGGCAGGCCAATATAAGAAATGAGCAATTCTGATTGATAAATGGATTTTAAAAATCCATGATTGTTAAGAATTTAAAAAAAAAATTAATTTTATACGCTTCAAAATCATAACAAAAAAGTTACAAAAAACAAAAAATATATAAAAAATTTAAAATATAAACGTTTAAATCACCCCCCCCTTTTGTATAATAAAAAATACATAAATACCCCAAAATATAAACATCATGGGTTTCACTGCGACTGAAAACTCCCATAATATTAAAATATAAAGATTTCCAATACAGCGAATGATGTAACAGAAAAAAGGTCTAAAGTTTAAAAAAGTTTAAATTTATTTTTAAGCTACTAAGACATATATAAACAAAACTATACATATGTGGTATGTAATCGTACTGACCCAGAGAATGAAGGGCACAGGTCAGTTTTGCTGAAAACGGAACGCTGTGGGAACAAAACCCGTAGAACCGTGGAAGAATATTCATTTTTTTCAATTCTACCCCATTTGGAATTTTTTTTACCCGCTTCCCACTACATTGTATGCCATATTAAATGGTGGCATTAGAAAGGACAACTCCTAATACATCTATGTGAATGGAAAAATAAAAAAAAAAGTTTTGTCTCATGGAAAATAGGGAAGAAAATGCAAAAACGAAAAAAAAAAAAAATCATTACCACTTTGAATTGGGCCTGAGTTCGTTTTCCTATTAGCAGGGTAGCCTTACCATACAGCATGTAACCTCTACAATAAAGCAAGTATACCAGAAATCACTTTATTTAAAGTAGAGGTGTATTATCCCATAAATATCACTTTATCTTTTTGCTTCAAATTTTGTTTAAAAGTTTACTCTAAAAGTGGAGTTTTCCTTTAGACTTCAGCGACAATGGCCTGAATCTACAATTCATTGCCTTTCACCATCAAAAACCAAAAAGTAATTTCACCTTCTGTGATTTTTCGGCAACCATAACAACCAGATCAAAGTCATATGTGCCAAGGGAATGATCATAGAGCTCATTGACATCCACAAGGAACAGCAGGTACTTCAAGGCTTCCTCTGCACTCACAGCATCTGGACATGGTGGACTCTCTGCAAAACGAATAAGGGTGTACCAGTGATTAGTTTGAAATGCAGCAGCTTGGAACCAGCTAGTGATATAGTAAGATTAATTAAGCATATTTAAATCTTGGTTATCTATTCTCTTTAGACAATGAAGATATTTTCAGAAAAATGTATAAATACAGAATATACATGGATACGAGGTTGTAATATCTTGTATATCAGCTAGTTGGCGATGTACCTTATGTACAGTGCCTTGCGAAAGTATTCGGCCCCCTGGAACTTTTCAACCTTTTGCTACATTTCAGGCTTCAAACAAAAAGACATAACATTTTTAATTTTTGGTGAAGAATTAACAACAAGTGGGTCATAATTGTGAAGTGGAACGAAATTTATTGGATCATTTAAACTTTTTTTGTAATAATAAAACTGAAAAGTGGGTCGTGCAAAATTATTCGGCCCATTTACTTTCAGTTCAGAAAACTCACTCCAGAAGTTCATTGAGGATCTCTGAATGATCCAATGTTGTCCTAAATGACTGATGAAGATAAATAGAATCCACCTGTGTGTAATCAAGTCTCCGTATAAATGCACCTGCTCTGTGATAGTCTCAGGGTTCTGCATCATGAAGACCAAGGAACACACCAGGCAGGTCCGTGATACTGTTGTGGAGAAGTTTAAAGCCGGATTTGGATACCAAGAGATTTCCCAAGCTTTAAACATCCCAAGGAGCACTGTGCAAGCGATCATATTGAAATGGAAGGAGTATCAGACCACTGCAAATCTACCAAGACCCGGCCGTCCCTCTAAACTTTCATCTCAAACAAGGAGAAGACTGATCAGAGATGTAGCCAAGAGGACCATGATCACTCAGGATGAACTGCAGAGATCTACAGCTGAGGTGGGAGAGTCTGTCCATACGACAACAATCAGTCGAACACTTCACAAATCTGGCCTTTATGGAAGAGTGGCAAGAAGAAAGCCATTTCTCAAAGATATCCATAAAAAGTCTCGTTTACAGTTTGCCACAAGCCACCTGGGAGACACACCAAACATGTGGAAGAAGGTGCTCTGGTCAGATGAAACCAAAATCGAACTTTTTGGAAACAATGCAAAACGATATGTTTGGCGTAAAAGCAACACAGCTCATCACCCTGAACACACCATCCCCACTGTCAAACATGGTGGTGGCAGCATCATGGTTTGGGCCTTTTCATCAGCAGGGACAGGGAAGATGGTTAAAATTGATGGGAAGATGGATGGAGCCAAATACAGGACCATTCTGGATGAAAACCTGTTGGAGTCTGCAAAAGACCTGAGACTAGGACGGAGATTTATCTTCCAACAAGACAATGATCCCAAACATAAAGCAAAATCTACAATGGAATGGTTCAAAAATAAACGTATCCAGGTCTTAGATGGTCAAGTCAAAGTGCAGACCTGAATCCAATTGACAATATGTGGAAAGAGCTGAAAACTGCTGTTCACAAACGCTCTCCATTCATCCTCAAAGAGCTCGGGCTGTTTTGCAAGGAAAAATGGGCAAGAATTTCAGTCTCTAGATGTGCAAAACTGATAGAGACATACCCCAAGCGACTTGCAGCTGTAATCGCAGCGAAAGGTGGTGCAACAAAGTATTAATGCAAGGGGGACGAATAATTTTGCACGCCCCACTTTTCAGTTTTATTATTACAAAAAAAGTTTAAATGATCCAATAAATTTCGTTCCACTTCACAATTGTGACCCACTTGTTGTTGATTCTTCACCAAAAATGTAAAATGTTATATCTTGTTGTTTGAATCCTGAAATGTGGCAAAAGGTTGAAAAGTTCCAGGGGGCTGAATACTTTTGCAAGGCACTGTATCTATACAAAAGAATTCCTTAGCTTTCCTGCCTAAGAGCTACCTTGATTACTTCCAGATACAGTGTTCTGGAGACATATAGGTCCATGCTATCATACATGTCACAATCCTATGATGTAAGGGTAACATCCAGGTCTTGCTCTTTAATAAGGAATCTTCTGATCGTTTTGGTCAGAAGAGGAAGTCTCAAATACCACCATGAGTCACGTCTTCTCCTTTAAGGAACATTCTCTTTCCCCTAGAGAGAATTTTTATTTGGAGCATTGCAGTCAACATGATCAGATCCCTTGTTTAGGGATCACACAAAAATCCTACCATGACACTAAGTATAATCATTAATCAGACAGTGGAGACTGCCAAGGTGAAATGTGCACAGTACCAGCCATATATTTGCAACACTAAATATCATAGTGAATGTTTTACATCTACAGGTATATGTTGAATATGACTGTACCCAATATTGAAAGGCTCAGCAATATCATATAAATGGTATTGATTGGGAAATTGACCTGTTGCAGTTAGATCTATATACCAATGAAGGCCATTGGGGTAGATCATTCTCCCAGATGCATGGTCATTTGTATCTATGTAATTCATTAGTGTTATTATTTTGGTGTATTTCTATAGCTATAAGTTACTCTCTTTTTTTCTTTGGGATACAGAATAAAATCAGGGTATTTTGTGCACCAGCTATTCTGGTATCTAATCAGTGAGCAGACCAATTTTGAAGATTTCCAATAAGTTACATTGCCAATGATGCATTTCAGTTATCCAAATCCCCCTTTCTTGAAAGGGAGCAACCCAAGTGGAAAACGGTTACAGGAAATCAAATTCCCTTCCTCTGCTCCCCCAGTGCTGTCAGCAGAATATAGACGCTGTGACAGTACCTCTAATCTCTCCAATCACATAAAAGTACCATTATGAATGCAAATAGGGCTATGTTACAGGGCTGAGATTCAGTTCTGTTTTCATATTTAAATTGGACACATGGTTGAGTGAGTAACATCACTTTGCCATGTGGTTCCATAGTCATGACCCTGCCCCTTCTTGTGCTTACATCACAGGTACAAGGAATCGGGGGAGGCAGGTGTTAATATACTGAGTCACTGGGGCATTCCTGGCGAGATCAGCTTCCTGTGATGGAGGAAGGAGGACCATCTTACATGCTAAGGCTAGTATCTTTTGTCTATATTATTATACTATAGGCCAGTTACATGGTGTATGTATACTGATATGACCATGATATTGAAAGTATTTGCATATGTTGTACCTAGATATTGTAGTTAAGTAAGGGTGTCCTTTATGTTACATCTGCAGAGTTGTGTGTGATTCCTGGTGATACCAAGACAACATACTGTAGCTGTGGTATAAACTGAGAACAATCCCACAAGCTAGGGCGGAAAAGGAGAATATTGACCGTTGTCATAATTGGTCATATTCCACCCTTTTTACACCAGCAACTTGAGATATTGCTATTGATAATTATTGATATTAATAAGTGATATCTATCCTTTAACAGGCTATAATAGCAACCTTGGGCTATAATGTTTCCTTACTGCTGCAATATTCGAAAATTGCCAATAATACTATTTTTTTATTACACAAATTAAATATTAGTTTTGGATTATAACAATGGGACTGAGCTGCAGTACCAGATTCACCCTATGGACAAAGGGACACAGTTGCCACAGTTCTTCTTAAAGGGGTTGTCCCACAAAAAGGACAGTTTTCAAACCAGCACCTGGATCTGAAAACCTATCTGTATGGCGCCATCTGCTGTTTGTTATTTTCTTATTTCTTTGTCCTGCTCACCGAGATGGCCGCACAGTTTCATCATTCAGCTGCCTCCTGAGCTGTGATAGGGAGAGCGGAGACACGCCCCCTGCAGCAGAAAAGACACTTCCCTTGAGCTGCCAGCTTGATATAAATCTAGCAGAGCAACGAATGGGGAGATCTCTGGATCTATGTGAGGTACAGGGCTGGTTCTAGCTTTGTTAGAAAGAGGTTGTTATGTACTATATGATGATTTTCATTTATTACATTAGCCATGGGATAACCTCTTTAACCACTTACCGCTACCAGGGCTGTTCATGTACGGTGCTAGAGTGATGGCACAAGGGGCGTAGCTGTAGGGGGTGCAGAGGTAGCAGCCACTACCGGGCCCAGGAGCCTGAGGGGGCCCAAAGATCCTTGTGCCACATAAGAAGACACCGGTATTATAGAATGTGCATGCATGTCAAGTTACACCTCTGGCTGGAGGGAAGGAGTTAGGTCAAGTATTTGGCATGGACGGGGTGCCACTTCAATTTTTTTCCGCAAGCACCACGAAAGCTATGTGCTCCCCTGCCCTGGCCACAAAGCACTGAGAGAAGGGGGGCCCAAGCTGGACTCTTGCACCAGGGCCCATGAGCCTTTAGCTACACCCTTGTACGGCGCCCAATCGCGTATGCATCAGGCATCATGGCCAGTGGGTCTCCGCAGGTCATTAAAGCCTTTAGATGCTGTGATCAAGTGAGATCACGGCATCTAAAAGTTGAAAAACCCAGAAGCTCACGGTTCTGGGATTCTTACTGGCATCCTTTGCGGCCAATGAGGATGCCATTAATTGGTTTCAATGCGTTAGGTCTCGCTGAAGAGACCCAGCGTATTGAAGCTGCAATTCTTATTTTGGCCAGCAAGTTGCAGGGCAACATAAAAAATGAGCAATTCTGGACAATTAATGGATCTAAAAAAATCCATGATTGTTCAGAATTTTAAAAAAATTTGGATTTTGTATGCTCAAATAAGAGCTTCAAAATCATTTAAAAAGGTAAAAAAAAAACTTTAAAAAAATATATAAAAATTTAAAAATATAAAAATTGAAATCACCCCCCTTTCCGTACAATAAAAAAAAACACAAATATAAAAAAATATAAACATCATAGGTATCACGTGACTGAAAACACCCGCACTATTAAAATATAAAAATCTTTTCCAATATGGCAAATGGTGTAATGGAAAAAAGGGTCAAAATGGCCAATCTGCCATTTTTTCATAGCTTCTATTACCCAAAAAATGTAATAAAATGTGCTAAAAAAGTCACACACACTCTAAAATGGTATCAATAAAAATTGAAGATTGTTCCGTAAAAAAAAGAGCCCAGTAGATATAACTATAAAAAAAAGTTATGGGGATCAGAATATGATGATGTAAAAAAACCTTTACATAGAAACCTATACATATGTGGTATCGCGGTACTTGTACTGACGCAGTGAATGAAGGACACAGGTCAGTTTCTATTTCTAAAGATCACAACTGGGAGAAAATGACCGCTAACAAAAAACTTACCTCTGAGCTCATGGACTTTCTGAAGAGCAGTTTCCAGCTCTGGGGTTGTCTTCCTGACATAAGATGTGAGTATAGATAAACAGTATCTACGCAGGAGAAAAGCATAAAGGCCATTAAAGAGATTAAACCCCAACAGTCACATTAAAATTGGAAAAGCTGTCCAGAAAACGTGCCTTTTTTATTGTAGATTTTGAATTTATCTCTCATATAATCAAATGTACATATTATTATTGCCATTACCCCTAGGGGAACCTGACGGGAAAAAAAAAACACACGTTGGGGCTAGTGTTGAGAAAAGTGAGGTTCAGATGCTTCCGAGGTACTAGTCAGAACCAAAGCGGAGTTCGGTGTCAAGTTTTAAAGTGGTTTTCCACACAAATCAACTACCTAAGTTATTGAACAAAGTCTCACGCGACTTCATGAATAATTAACTTTGGCTCATTGGAGCCCATACATTCTAATACTGTACAGAGACAGATCTCCGTACAGTATTATTCCAAAGTTTTGAACAAAGCAACTTCGGATGAAGCATCCGAAGCGCGCTTTGCTCAACACCACTTGGGGCTTTAAGGTGGTGGTCTGCTGCTATGTCATCTTGGGTCCCTTATGGGTGTGTAATTACTTTTCTCTTTACTGGTATTTTTTGCACATCGATGCTACTTTTCCATGCATATATATTATTGTAGGTGTTATAGCAGCAATTGTGCATTTCTTGGGCCATTTGTATTTTACTTAGGCTTTTTATATGTTTGTACTTTGATCTTTACCTATGTTTTTTTCTCATTGACGCTTCTTCGCTACATATATACTTCTGCATGTATCAAAAACAACAGATAAAAATGCAGTGCTATTTTTGTCAGTTAAATTATGGCCACCAAAACAGAAAAGACCCTCATTATAGTCAAGGGGGTCTGTCATATCACAGATCCGGCACTGCTGTCATTAGCATTTTTCTTTTCTTATGACCGAACAGAAAAAAAAAGGAAATGCAAATGTACACTTGGCCTGAAAATGTCAGCAGGGTATAACAGGCCAAGATAAATTCCATAATCTGTAACATTTCCCATCATGTTCTTCTCTCTTCCCACTGAATACACACACATATCCAACTTAAATGAACGTGTGTGTGCAACTTGCACATACTTCTGAGGATTCAGTTTTTCCATGGCTGTTCTCATTGCATCACAGATTATATCAACTTTCTTGGCTCCAGATTTCTGGGAAGAAGGGCCTGGAGAAGCGGCATGAGTAGGGTACATTGTAGTAGTTACATCTTCGTCTCTGGAAACAAAGACAAACCATTAGAACTTAGGAATAGAAGCTTAAAGCAGCAAAAGCAGAATTTGAACAACTCATACAGCGCACAGGTCACTAGAATCAGTTTTCATACAGACGGCCTGCTAAAATAACATAAGATAGTCCTTAAAGGGGTTGTCTCACTTCAGCAAATGCATCTATCATGTAGACAATATTAATATAAGGCTAGTGCTTGGCGATTAATCAGAAAAGAAAAACGAATGGAAACGCAGCCTGATTAACCGAAGTAACCTTGACCATGTTGGTTATCTTGGTTTAGTTACGTCCAGCTCCGCTCTACTCTGAGTCCCTCATCCACTCACTTCAATGCCATCGCAACGATTCAACAACACAGATGGAGTGGTCTGAATTGAGCCATGTCCCTTGGGACAGAATATTGACACAGATAAGCGCTTCCACATGAGTTGCAAGCCCAGTGCATGTTCCAAATGTTGGGAAGCACCTTTCATTCAAGCGCAGCAGGCTGGGATGAGCAGTAGAGCCCT
This sequence comes from Rhinella marina, assembly GCA_900303285.1. Classification (NCBI taxonomy): domain Eukaryota; kingdom Metazoa; phylum Chordata; class Amphibia; order Anura; family Bufonidae; genus Rhinella; species Rhinella marina. Next base: position 24,592 of record ONZH01019325.1, on the reverse strand, counting down.
TCAGCTGCTCTCAGATATGCACAATAACTGGAATCTTTCAGGGGAGGCTGCTCTCCCCGCACACTTGGGCCTGGTACATGGTTGTGACGATACACCCCTCCTGACGTTGCTATGTCTTCACATCACTCCATGCACCCTGACACTCGCTAGTTTACCCGGGTGCTCACCAAGCAGCAGAGCATCTTGTGGTGGTGAAAGGCTCCATGCTTCTGGTGAGTGTCGGGGGGGGGGGGGGGGGGCTTGTCTGGGAACAGTGGGGCTAGCATCATCTGGGGAGGGAGAGAGCAAGACACTTGGACCCAGCACTGCTGATGCCCTGTAGTTACTTCTTGGGAAGAGTAGTACCCATGCCCATCATACCAGCTTGGCCAGGACAATCCTGAAGCTCCATCACAACAGCTTGGCTCTTGATGCTCTCTCATAACAGTTGGTCAGAGCAGTCCTGAGGTCATCAATATCTGATTGCCGCAGTTCCAACACCCAGCACTCCTGCCGATCAGCTGTTTGAAGAGGAGGCGGCGCTCCATGCAAACGCAAGCACTGCTTCCTCTTAATTACACTACTCGTCGTCTCACCGAGGCAGCGCAGTGTTATTACAAATACTCGCTCCATTCAAGTGAATGTGGCTGTCAGACCCCTGCTAATCAGATATTGATGTCCTATTCTGAGGCTAGGTCATCAATATCAACTCCCTGCACAACCCCTTTAATACTGTCCACTGCAGTCCTGACGCTTGGTCACAGGAGTCTTGACATTAGGCCAGAACAGCTTGGCCAGCACTTGCTGATATATCATTACTTGCATGCTCTGTCTGATGTATTGCTACGAAATCAACTTATATCTCTGAGCTGGACTGTTCACTGTAACCTGTGTGGTGGCAGGTGGCTTTCTGGTTATAACGGATATGAATATCTTCGTAGTGTTAATGGCATTGTGTATAGTGCTCTATGCACAGTGGAATGGAATCTAGGTAAGCACTGCACAGTTGTCTACATGTAGGCTCTGCCCCTGCTTCTAAAATTGAGTATACAGAGGCTCTGCTGCAATCTGCATGCAATTATTCTGTGTAGGCTCTGCAGCCATATCTGGAACATTAGATACAGGCTCTATACTACATGCATATATACCTTCAGAAGTTGTCTAGAATAAAATATACCTTCGATATATTACATGTATGAGAGCAAAAAAGCAAAAACAAAATAATTATTCCTTTAACTGTAATAGGGGCAAAGTGTTCCAATTAATCGAGATTTTGATTTAGGCAATAATCGCCCAGCCCCATGCAAGGCACTTTTTAAATGATTCACAGTGGTCATGCTTGCACTGTATAGGAAAAGCGCTGTTCTCTGGTGGCCAGGACAGTGGGAGTGCACATGCGCTGCAGCAGTGGCCGTGACCCCTGGATATGAGCAGTGTATAATGTGGTGGAAAAATGAATCCAACCAGCAAAGGAGGCAATATGGATAATAACAATACATTAGTAAGTGTCTTATATTAACTTTCTCTACATGATAAATGCCACTTACTGAAGTGAGACAACCCCTTTAACTATAGCTAGTTACAGCACTTACTTGATTTCCGTCAGAAACAAGTTTATATAATTTACAGAATCAATCTGCCTTACAAATAGCTCCACATTGTCCAAGAAGGCCTGCAATACAACAAAAAAGAAAAGACAATTATTTAGTATTCCTACAGATAATTACATTAATGACAGAAAAGTCAAACCAGAAGACATACCTTTGGATTGTGATCATAAATTAAGTTCAAGTTAATTCGTAGTTTCCGCATACATTCAAACGCATCTCTAAACAGACGACTGAAAAAAAAAATACATATTTCATAGTGAGAATTTCAAGGTTTTATTTTTGTGTATTTTCCAATATTTGAGATCTTGCACTTTAGTTCAGTCTGTATTTAGTAAGACTTGGGACATATGGTACAATGGTCCCCTAAACCTCTTAAGACCAAGCATATTAGGGGCATTTCCAGTGAATAAACAAAAAATATAGCCTTATTAAATTATTGTGTTAAATTTTTGGAGGGAAATAAAATTTGTATTATCTTTAAACTATTTTAACACTAGTTTTCAGTTTCTGGGAAAAAAAAAGAAAAAAAATGCATTTTTTCATATCCAAATCAGAAAAAAATGCCAAGAACACTTATTGTCAGCTATTAATATACAATGTTTGATATATTACATGGCTTGTGCACGGCAAGTTAATCAGGCTTCAAGATTTGCTTTTACCCAAAAGACCAGGAAATAAATAGGGTGGATTAACACATAGCTTATTTTATTTTTTTTTTAACACTGTTTTTTTGCAGCATTTTTTCCTAGTGGCATATAGGGATATTTCCAAAACCATAGAATGCCAAGTATGGTAAAAGTGATACAAAATTCATTAAAGGGGTTGTCCCATGAAAAATATTCTACAGTTTTCAAATCGGCACCTAGGTCTGAATACTTCTGTAATTGCATGTAGTTAAAACTTTTGCATATCCACTGTTATTCAATAAAATGCAGGGGCGGACATACGGCCTGTGCAGCCGGTTCGGCTGCACAGGGGCCCGTTGCGGGAGGGGGCCCATGGGAGGTTCGGTGGCAGGGCAGGGAAAGATGAGCGCTTCTATTGTGGAAGCGCTCATATCTCTATATTCATCTGTATCGCTGTCCTCAGGACGGCGATACAGATGGATGCTGTGGGGCAGAAGAGAGCAGTCTCCCTCCCCCGGTCCTCTCACAGGCTGCAGGCCTAGTGCCTGTAGCCTATCAGAGGCCGGTGCAGGCGGCGCGATGACATCATTGCGCCGCCTGAGCTGTACAGTGCGGGACACAGGCCGGAAGAGGCCTGCATCACATTGCTCAAAGAGGCAAGGAGGTAAGTATGTAAGTTTATTATTATTTTTTTTTATTTACGCTTTACTAGGAGCCCTATCTGCCACTCATGGGGACATCTGCTGAGGGCCCTCCACTATAGAGGAGGAGTAGCACTATGGAGGCATATTTTAAATACTGGCAGAGATGGGGGGCAGTATTAAGGAGGATGAGCACTATGGGGGGCCTATTTTAAATGCTGGCAGGCATGGGGGGCACTATACAGGAGGAGGAGCATTATGGGGTCATATTTTACATACTGGCAGACATGGGGGGGGCACTATGTTATGTACTGGCACAAATGGGGGCACTATTGAGGGGGAGCAGCACTATGGGGGGCCCCATCTTATTTATTGGTGCACACATGGGGGCACTATGGAGGGGGAGGAGCACTATGGGGGCCCTATCTAGTATACTGGCACACATGGGAGGCACTTTGGAGGGGGGAGGAGCACTAAGGGGGCATCTTCTGGGGCCTCATCTTACATACTGGCACACATGGGGAGCACTATGGAGAAGGGGGGGAACACAATGGGGGCAGCTACTGGGGACCCCATCTTATATACTGGCACACATGGGGGGCACTATGGAGAAGGGAGAGGAGCACTATTGGGGTAATTATATAGTGGCATTTTACTGGCACACATTATGGGGGCACAATTATTTTTGGGGAACATTATGTTTACACTGTTAGTGTCAGGGACACTGTTTCCTGGGCGCAGTTATTTTTTAGGACACTGTGTGGCAGTAATTATTGAAGAGGATCTATCTGTGTGTAACTAGTATAGGGAGCACAGCGGCACAGTATTGGGGGTGACAGGATGGGGTGTTCAGAAGGTGGGAGGATGATGGAAAACTAGGAAACTAAGATGTCTGTCTGTCTGTCAGTCGAACTCTGCAGAGACTATATATGGCTGAAAGACATCATCATGGCAGTCTGGTCTGAAAAGAGAAGATGAGGACAGAGAACATATACATCAAAGGAGACGTCACTGGATGTAAGAGGTATGTGGCGCTGTATTAGGCTACTTTCACATCTGAGTTAGTGATTCTGGCAGGCTGGTCCAGCAGAAAACAGCCTGTCAGAATTCACCAGCTCCACCAGCTGGCACTGCTGGATGCAGAGTGGCCACCGGCCCTATTAACTATAATGGGGTCCGGCAGAGATCCGGCCTCACATTTTTTGCACAGGGGCCTTCTGCTGTCTGTGTCCGCCCCTGTAAAATGTATCTGTATAGCGCCAACTGCTGTGTGTTTTTTCCTTATTTCTTTGACCTGCTCACTGAGAAGGCCGCACATGCTCAGTTTCATCCTTCAACTGTCTCCTGAGCTGTGATAGGGAGAGCATGGACACACCCCCTGAGCTGCAGCAGAATAGACACTCCCCTTGAGCTGCCTGTTTGCTATAAATCTAGTAGAGCAATGAATGGGGAGATCTCTGGATCCATATGCAGTACAGGGCTGGTTCTAGCTATGATAGAAAGATTGTCATGTGCTATATGATGTCTGATTTTAATTTTTTACATTGGTCTTGGGATAACCCCTTTAATAATGCATATTAAAAATGACCTAAAATATTCACAAATCACTCACCTATCTAGCCACTTACGGATCTGTGCCAGTACAAGAGCCCTGTGATGAATAGTTTCCAAATTGCCTCGTGGCATCTGTAGAAAAATAAAAAAAAAAGAACCTGTCAACTGTATCTAAAATGATTTTCACCCAATAGATAATGGGGGTCATTTATTAAGACCGGTGCCGGCCTCTACATAGATTTGGAGAATCCACCGCCGCTTCTAAAGGGAGCTGGCGTATATTAATAGTCAATATGGGGCTGCTGGGGATGATTTGAGGCAATATGGGGGCTGCTGGGGGCTAATCTGAGGCAATGGAGGCTAACATCAGAGGAAATGGGGGATGATATTAGGCAATGGGGGCTGCTGGGGGCTAATAGAGGCAATTGGGGCTGCTGCGGGCTAATATGAGAGGCAATGGGGGATGCTGGGGGCTAATATGAGAGGCAATGGGGGCTGATATGAGGCAATGGGGACTGCTGGGGGCTGATGAGAGGCATGGGGCTCTTATCTGAAGTCTGACTGGGCGTCATTCACATGGGCTATGAGCTGAGGTCTGATTGGGGGTCTGATCTGAGGTCTTGTTGGGGTCTTATTAACTCTTGAGGTCTGATTGGGGCTGTTAGCTGAGGTCTGATTGCTGGTCTGACCTGAGGTCTAATGAATTTTTTTTTCTTATTGTCCTTCTCTAGGTGCGTCTTATAAGGCGAAAAAATACGGTGCTTTGTGACAACATTTTGCACCAACATTGTAATGCAATGTTGGAGCATCTTAAGCCATGTCGGTTTTCCCACTAAGCCATGCCCACTTGTCACAGAAGCTAGGAAAAAACATGTAAAACTGTTTTTTGGAACAATTATCTTAGTAAATCTTTCCCAATGTGTTCACCTCAAGAGACCAGCAAGTACCTATATGTGGATTGTATATATCTCCTCTGATACTCAGTGTACAAAATAATTTGTAAAGTATACACTAAATGATCCTAACAATGCTGAGATTTATTTTGTGCAACCTTCTTACAATAATCTCTGGTGGGATGGTGGTCAGGAGACCCATGAGTTTCATGTGGAAGTGGTCTCTGTATTCAAGGACTGTTCTTTGTAGGAATGTACTCCAGCTGGTAACAATAGCCCTGTCGGTCTGGATGAACATTTTGCAATCTATTGACATCACTGTGTCACTTGTTTACTACTAATGAATGATTTTAAAGGGGTTTTCCAGGAAAAATGCTTAAAAAAAGGGTTAATGTTAATACAAAAGATGCTTTACTCACCCCCACTGATCCCTGCTGCTGCCATTCTGACACGGCTATGGTTCCTGCTGTTCTCTCATTCCTGTTTCGGCTTCACACACCAGGAAAGGTGCACTCAGCTAATCAGTGGCCTTAGCGGTGACATTTTTCCTGTCATTTCCGGTGTGATGTGTCCGAACAGGAAGTGGAGAGCAGTGGGAACTGGAGCAGGGTCAGAATGGCAGCGGAGGGGGATCAGCAGAAGGGAGTAATGTTTCTTTTTCATTTTTAACACTGTCCAGACAGTTTTTGTTTTTAAATAAAATCTCCATGGAGTACCCCTTGAATGAAGAAAACTTTAATGTGGGATCTTTGTAAAGAGTTTGTGATGAAATGTCAGGCCGCAAAGCTAAAAAGTAAGAGAAATTCAGAAAGTTTGTAAACACTTTACTTTCCCCACTTGGAGACTGTGTCTCTTAGTTGTACCAGTTTCTGATAAGAGAAGACATGCAGTCCTAATGCCGGTACCTGCTAGTCTCTAGAGCAGGACAAGAGATGTTCCTGGAGACTACTTCAGGCATACTGAACAAATGCTGGTGTACTCGGTTATTGTCCTCTAAAGAAATACTGTAACATGGGGAATCAGAACTGACCTGTAAGATCACTTTAGTGTCTTGTGGAACTACAGTAACAATGCGAGATCCTCTTTCCACTTTTCGAACTGTCTCATCATTGGAGATCGATGTACCATTTAGGAGTGCTTCTAGTGCTACAATGAGCAGTAGGAAAATTGGAGCAGCCAAAGTTGAGCATATTATTCCAGGAAATTACAAAAAAATCCAAAAGTACAAATACAAGATATTACCTTTCAATGATGTATCTCTTAGTGACACACATCGGCAGGTATGGGAGTGGGTTGTTAAGAGCAGGAAGTCATCATATATCGCAAAAGATGTGATATTTGTAGCCACCTGATATAGGAATTACATAAAAAGCAAACTACAACATACAAATACATAATTCAAATAACCAAAGGAGTTGAATACTGATTACGTATCTTTAGGATAGGTCATCAATATCTGATAGGTAAAGGTCAAACCCCCCAGACCCCAGTAATCAGCTGTTTGAAGGGGTAATAGCCCTAGGATGAGAGCTGCAGACTCTTAATAGTATACTAAGTGAAGTGGCTGTGGTATGTATTGCAGTTCAATCCCAGTTACTTGAGCTGCACTAAGGCCGAAGCACCATAGCTCTTTCCAACAGCTGATCAACAAAAGTCTCCCAACTATCAAATACTGATGACCTACCCTGAGGATCGGTCATCAATATTTAAGTCTCTGAAAGCCCTTTCACCTAAAAGAGCAAAAGTTCTAGACAAAAAAAAAAAAAAGAATAACACTTACCGTCAAATTATTGATGAAAAATCGGGATCTGTCAGTAATACCCAAAACAACTTCCTGCAAAGAAAATTTGAACTTGATGGACATGTGTTTTTTTCAACCTAAGTAAATATGTAATTATGAAATCATATATTACCGAAAAAGTAATGGCTAAAGGGGTTGCAGACCACTATTTTCAGTCCGCAACACGGGCACGGTGACAATATGGACGTGCGAATGGGCCCTTTGGCGTGTGGGACACGAACCCAATGAAGTAAGGGGAGAACGTACAAACTTCATGCAGATGTTACCCTTAGTTAATTTGTTCTTAGGACCCCAGCACTACAAGGCGACAATGCTAACTACTGAGCACTGCCTATGCTGAAGACCTCTAACCAGCACCTGCACTTCTTTTAGCTCATATTACTAAGTCCTTAGGAAACCTTATTCTCACTTGTCTACTTCCCCCATTTGGCTGTGGTCTGAAAGTAACCATTTTCACACAAAAGAGCCTCTTGCCCAGGACTATTTATCACTATTCACAAAACAGCACTCAGATGCTGAACAATGTCCCTTTATGGGCTAAATCGGTCATTATATTAAAATGTAACTTTTATTAGGCCATCTTATTTAAAACCTTTTAAATCCTTAATTCTCTAATCTCTACATATATTTTAAGAACACTAGCAGGGCAAACTACACCGGATTTTATAGGGATTTGATAATAGTATAGATGCGTGATTTGTCAGTTCGTGTTTATATGTCACTATGATATCAGGTGCCTAGGAGGGATACTAGGATTATATTGGTGACAGATATTCGTTACATACCCGTCACCTATTATTCCCATAATGGGTAATGGCCAACAGAGATTGTTTAACTCTCTATATGCCACTTATCCCAACAAACTCTGTCCCCTAGGACCAGGTTATATTCTACCTGCCAAGTATCTGATGCCCCGGTTATTTTCAGAGCAATCATTGGCTGAATAACCCTTCCTAGACCAGATAGCCGGACGGCCTAATGCCCACCGCTAGTCTATACGTTCTCTAGGGTATTTCAATATTCTGCCTTGACCGGGTATCGTGGCGCCTAATACGTCCCTCCGGTCTTTAAGTTTGCTCTGCTGCGGTTAAAAAACAACAAAGACAGTGACTCACTGTCTTTGTTGTTTTTTTAACCGCAGCAGAGCAAACTTAAAGACCGGAGGGACGTATTAGGCGCCACGATACCCGGTCAAGGCAGAATATTGAAATACCCTAGAGAACGTATAGACTAGCGGTGGGCATTAGGCCGTCCGGCTATCTGGTCTAGGAAGGGTTATTCAGCCAATGATTGCTCTGAAAATAACCGGGGCATCAGATACTTGGCAGGTAGAATATAACCTGGTCCTAGGGGACAGAGTTTGTTGGGATAAGTGGCATATAGAGAGTTAAACAATCTCTGTTGGCCATTACCCATTATGGGAATAATAGGTGATGGGTATGTAACGAATATCTGTCACCAATATAATCCTAGTATCCCTCCTAGGCACCTGATATCATAGTGACATATAAACACGAACTGACAAATCACGCATCTATACTATTATCAAATCCCTATAAAATCCGGTGTAGTTTGACCTGCTAGTGTTCTTAAAATATATGTAGAGATTAGAGAATTAAGGATTTAAAAGGTTTTAAATAAGATGGCCTAATAAAGTTACATTTTAATATAATGACCGATTTAGCCCATAAAGGGACATTGTTCAGCATCTGAGTGCTGTTTTGTGAATACTGAAAGTAACCACAAACCAACAATCACCTGAGCTACAAGGACCTACTGTATAAGGCCCCATTCAGACAACCGTGTTTCACTGCCGTATACGGGCCGTGAAAGCCCGGCCTGTGCTGCCCCAGAGGACGGCAGCGCACGGCGACATTGGTTGCTATGACGCCGTGCGTACAGTGTTTCACTGTACGGCGGTGGCCTCAGGAAGCGCACGGCGTCATAGCAACCAATGACGCCGTGCGCTCCCGTCCTCTGGGGCAGCACAGGCCGGGCTTTCACGGCCCGTATACGGCAGTGAAACACGGTTGTCTGAATGGGGCCTAAAGTCCCATGTGCTGAGTGTTATAGAGTTCACTACTTATGTCAGAAAGATGTCTAATGTAAAAAGGCATTGTAGATGACTGTTATCGCTTCTGAATTTCAGTTACGGTGTGCATTGTATAGTTGTACCTCTCCTTCTATTTCTGTGATGGCAGTTTGAATACAAGGATGTTGAAATTTTACATCTTGGCCTGCTGCATCCTTCCAGGGTTCGACGACAGGCGATGGTGTCTCTAAAAAGAAGATGTTCGTCTAAATTTAAAAAAATCTTAGTGTTCAGTGTGATAATATCTAGCTGGATCGTCTTCATACCATTACATAAGTTAGATTTGTTACTTCGAATGTGGCATAATGTGTTTAACATTACAACCAAAAGATGGCAAATTAGGGATACCAACTCTGAAACCTAAATTAGCATCAATGTTTTAATGGGATAAAAGTCTTCAGTTTTTGGTAATCTGTGTTAAAAAGATAATAATCATGGCCAGTGCATGTCCAACTGGCAATAAAGCCCAGTAGTAAAATCTCACCCCCATACTTACCCCAAAGATACTTCCAGACCTGTCCATCGGCTGTCTGTAGAGCACACATCTTGGTTGTTGTGTTATAGAACACACTGATTATATGCCCATTAACAGATACAGTGGGTCTGCTTGTAAAAGAAAAAAAAAGTAAAAAAAAAATACAACCATAAATAGAATATGCTAACTACATAGATACAAAGATGACAAAATACATAACATACAGTGCTATAAAATATAGTATACGTTTACATACTGGATATCAATACTCTGGCCATCTATTGGGATCTTCATGAGGTAAACCGTTGATTGTCTGGAATTCTCCCCTTGAATCACAGCCAAAAAAGTGTCATCCTGCACCCATGTAAGATGGCGGAAGCAAAGAGGATGTGTGTCACACGATGGAACTTGAACTCTACAAACAAAAATGACTCAACTGACGGAAACTGAGGTAAAATATAAAAAAACTGCAAGTGTGGTAATTTGACAACCAGTCATTACAAGTACCATCAAGGTGTTTAAATGGAGGTTAACATTTTAAATCTATTTTAGCCCCCAATTTGGGCAAGGTGGTTAGGGGGAGAAGTGATAGGAACAAGCTGGGATCTTTCTTCCTGTTTCTCCTACAAAGACAGAGCTAGCAGCTTCCAGACGTTAAATGGGTTGTCTGGCCTTAGAGCTTACAACTTCTGTGGTCCTCTCCTGTCCCAGGCCCACTGATGCTCTATTCCAGTTCCCGCAGGACTAGGAAGCGGTTTGGTACGGTGTCCACTGCGGCCAATCACAGGCCTCAGCAGTCACAGCAGCTTGTACTCTACGTCCCAGCAGTAATGTTCAAAGTTCAAGCTGACTGCTGAGGCCTGTGATTGGCCACAGTGGTGATGGGACCAAGCCTCTTCCTAGTCCTGCATGGACTGGCTGAAACAAAGCAGCAGCAGAACTGTGGATAGGTGCAGTGGTGTAGCTACCAGGGAAGCAGGGGAAGCAGCGGCTTCGGGGCCCAAGCTAAGAAGGGGCCCGGGAGCAGTCACTGTACTTTGTCAAACCGGACCCCTGTCAGAGCAGCTGACTTCCCCCGCCTCTCCCCAGCATCAGGATGGTCTGATGTAGGCGGAGCTATCATAGCCCCGCCCCTTTCCTACCCGCGATTCTTGCAGCCGGATCCTTCCATGCGGAGCATGCTGGACAACAGTAGGATTTCCACAACCTCCCAGTGACGGGAGTGTCAGGGGAACTGGGGTTATAATCAGCTTTCCCAGACTGTCCTCATCTGCACATGTGACATGCAGTACAGTAGGAAAGCTGGGTGACATTACATCATGAGATGTCATCCAGCTTCCCTGCTATCCTGCATGGCACACGTGCAGAGGCATTAGAGTATGGGGGAGAGGCACAGCAGGAAAGCTGGGTGTCTATATATGTGTATTGTATATGTGTGCGTCCATGTATGTGGTGACTGTGTGTATTTATGCATCCATGTATGTGGAGAGTGCATGTATGAGTGCGTCCATGTATGTGGTGACTGTGTATGAGTGCGTCCATGTATGCAGAGAGTGCGTGTATGAGTGTATCTATGTATATGGTGAGCGCATGTATGTGGAGAGTGCGTGTATAAGTGCGTCTATTTATATGGTGAGCGCATGTATGTGGAGAGTGCGTGTATAAGTGCGTCTATTTATATGGTGAGCGCATGTATATGGAGAGTGCGTGTATGAGTGCAGCTATGTATGTGTGTATGTGTGTGGGGGGGCCCATACAAAAATTTGCTGTGGGGCCCAGTCAGTTCTAGCTACGCCTCTGGATAGGTGAATGCAGTTTTTATGTTTAGGGGGACAGGGAGGACCCCAGGGGATGTCGGACAATCCTTTAAACTAGTGCTGCCTCCTAAAATACTGCACCAGACTCCTGCCATTATATTCTAGTGTGGCCAGCATGTAAAGGCATGAGATATTACATACTGTACATATCCTTGGCAGTAAGAGGGTTAAAAGCATTAACTACACACTTTCCATTAGTACTACCCCTGTCCATATTAACTTTTAGGAGTCAGTCAGATCTGATTCTGAAATAGAGGTAGGTGCTATCTAATACTAAATATCGCCTGCACAGGCTGAAGTATAAGAGGTGGCCGCCTTCACATCTCCCATCCATAACAGCTGATAGCTGGCATTACAGGTATCTAACCTACTGGGTTCTCATTTAGGGAAGGGGTTGTCTAGTATGCTACTTTGTACCTTTCAAAACCTACACATTTTCTGCCCCATTTCAATGCTACAATAATTGTGTGCTAATAACTTCTGCTCTCTTCAGATTAGTGTTATCATACAGTGCTTAAAATGGGTTCTCCGGTCATTTTAGGTAATCAGTCCTTTGTAATATCCTGTGAAACGATGATCCGTTAGTTAGTACTTCCTGTCCCTTGCTCCACTGATGCGGCCATCCTACTGCACTCACACAGGCAGCGGTCCTGACCAGATGTGTGCCCTTCTCTCCCTGGTCAGCTGCATTTACAATTACGCAGGGCAGCTTAGGTGGAGGGAGGGACAGGTAACTACTGACTAGATGATCTCCCTTCCACATCATAGTACAAAGGATTGATTACCTAGAACAGGGATCAGCAACCTCTGGCACTCCATCTTTTCAGAAACTACAACTCCCAGAGTGCCTCATTCACTTCTATGGGAGTTAAAAGAACAGCCAAACATGTTTGCTTGCTGGGAGTTGTAGTTTCACAGCAGCTGGAGTGGTGAAGGTTGCCAATCCCTGACCTAGAATGACAAGCGAACCCCCTTAACAACCATGGATTATGAAGTCTTATCAGTTTTGCAGCACATGGGAAAACTTATAAATGGGCCTGTGCACGATGTAACATCTTCCAGGATGACATTTCTGGAATGTCACCCCGCTCTAGCACATAGAAATTACCTGCATTTCTTTTCCAGTACTGGCATTCGAGAGTTCACTTTATACCCGTTTCCTGGTACTGCTTTTACAGGAGAATCTTTAATTGCCTCAATTCCTGCAAAAATAAGAAAAAAAAAGTGTATATTTCCAAATACTATACAAAAAAACATGTGGCTTTCACTATGATCATATCATTCTTTACTGACCATATCTGCAGATATATAGCGTATTGGCAGCATCAAGTACAACAAAGTCGCTGCTCTTGTCTGGATCTGAATGGAAAGCAAGGTTATTCACAGCAAATGGAAACTGCATGTGAAATGTGCACATCGGAGGAGGGACGACAGACTGACCAAAGGATGTCACCAAAACCTTATCTGTACAAAAAAAGAGCAAATGTATTTTATTTAGCATGTCAGTGAATAACAACAGTTTGATGTAGATATAGATTAGCTTTGGAAGGCATTTACATCTTTAATATAATCAACCTTCAATACAAAAAAAACATATTGTTATAAACTTTAAACTCCTTTGTGGTCCAATACCATAAAAAGAGGAGAAGAGCAAAGTCAAAGACGATAGTTTGCCACCGGTGAGGGAAGCTGATAAGGACAGACTTCATCAAAATAGGTGACTGCTTCCTCACATCTGCTGTCATTTACACATTGGATGCAATACACAAAATAAAGGGAGAAGAATATGACCTTTAACATTTCTTACCACCATCAATGACGGCCACATCAGCCTGTTCTCCTGGACCATGCCCACTGCAGTCTGTAGTCCAGGTCCAGTCATAACATAGGTACTGCCATCCGGTGCATACAACATGCAGTCTGTACGAGATCTCAGGGTCCCACGCTACAGACACAACTCTCTCCTTTTCCTCACTCCCAAAAAGTAAGCTTTGTTTCAGGTACCAATGATAATTTCCAACCACCCAAAGTTGAACTAAGAAAGGAACATCATATGAACTGACGCAAAACTATTAGGAAAAGTCTACATCATGAAAGAAGAATAAAGACAAGACATGAATGTAAAAATATTATAGGATGGCTTTGGTATTATAAGGCTGAGTTCTGCATCGGAGGCTGTGCTCTTATAACGGAGAAGAATAACAGAAACAATCAACAGTGGTGAAGTGTCGAATCCTAAGACAATATGAGGAAAAATGTGAGAAGTATAACGCCTCATACAGATGACTGCATTTTGGATCCACATCTGAGCCACATTTTTTTGCGGTTCAAATATGGACCCATTCATTTATATGGGTTCGCAAAAAAACAGACGTCATTCGTGTACCTTCTGCATCCATATGTGCGTTCTGCAATTTATAGAATGTTTTTTATTGTTGTCCGTTTTGCGGACAAGAACAGCCATTTCCGTTAACGGAAAAATGCGTATTGCACGTAGAAGGTATGCATATTTTGCGGATCTGCGGTTTGCAGACTGCAAAACGGATACGGTCGTGAGTATGTCGCCTAAAGCAAACAGCTTTTTTCATATCATCATCCTCCACCTTTCCCAAATAATAATATGTATATACACATAATATATACTTTAAAACCATATATACTGCAGAAAATATATAGGGGGTCATTTATTAAACTGAAATACCTAATTCAGGCGCAGACTGAGGCGCAACAGCTAGTTGCACTGCAGTCTACGACTTCTCCTCACTCAAGCCAGGTCTACAGGCGAGCCATGGGCGGGAAGGGGACGGGCCGGCAGGCCCGTCTCATTTACCATTGTCTATGCCCATTTCAGGTGTAGAAAAAGGTGTAAATGTAAGACAGCTAGGAAGCAGTCTTACATTTAGATCTGACGGTGGATCTGCCGAAGTTATGAAGAGGCCTTAAACAGCTTAGGGTTTATTAAGACCGGCGTCTAAAATGGTGGTCTTAATAAATGTGCCCAATAGATTTCATTTTCTATCGCCAAAAGAACAGAAGAAACTTGGTTTTGTCAAGTTAATCTAATCTTGTATTTAAAATAAAAATGAGCGCCTCACTATCATTTTACGTGTCTATATTACTTTAATTTAATCTCGTATTTACCATAAGTATTCGATTTTGAACCCTCCTTTTCTAGATCCTGCAGCCAAACAGCTAAAACTGTTGAATCGGAGTTCCACAAAAGTTCTCTCACCTGTTCCAAAAATAATATAAAGCATAAATATATTGCCCTGTTTTTTCTACACAATATAAATCAAAACTAAGAATCCGCTGATCTAAAAAAAATCATTTTATCTCATGCTTGCCTACTTTTGAGAAATTACTTCAAGAAGAACATGCCCATCCTCACACCCAAAGTGCCCTCAACCTCATACTCTGGAATTATAACTAGTGCAGATGACATCAGCCTTCAAACAGACTACAAACCACTGAGTCAACGCTCCTTACTATATTTAAAGTCAAGCCCAGCCCTTCCCTCACTATCACTGTCCAACACATTACAGTGTCAGTCCCATGATAAGGCCACCCACATTACCTCCAATATTAGTGCCAGTCACAGTCACACCCCTAAAACGTATTTAAAATTCAATTATTACCACAGCCTGTGCTAAGGAATGGTACAGCTCGACTGTTGTGAAGCTTCTTTTCTAATATGTCAGACGTTTGCTAGGAAAACACTGCTGAATAGGGGTCATCCGGGAGCTTATCCCTATAACCAGACAGCTTTTTTAAATGAATCCATTAGACCTGAAATGAAAAGTGTGATTGGTGGGGTCCAACCTATTGTCGGATCAGGAGGATGGATATTTTTTGAAGTCACAGTTTCTGTCCTGGCTCATCAACAACCTCTTTGTTTGGACTATAATCAAGGCAGGCAGTCTAGCTTAACTCTCTCAGTCACACTATCACTGCGGTCATAGAGAGGCCGCTTTTAATAACTCAGTTACAGCATTACACATAATACTAAGGGAGCACACATATCACAAGAATCCCCCCCCACACACACACCGGCAGAGTCAGTTTACCAGTATGCGTGCATCACAAATTCCCAGGCAGAACTGAATGAAAAGTGTGATGCCACAGATTTCTGACAAATTTAAATTCTAAGTAGAATAAATTTTAATCTAAAGACTATAATAAGTCTCCCCCTCTCTATTTTATCAACTTGTGTCACAGGTGTTTCATAAATATGGGGCTCATTCTGAACACCATATTTATCAATGCATTTACACCACACAACTGGCACAAATACATTACTAAATCTCCCCATATGTCTGTATTATAAAACTGTCTGGCTGAAGCCACCACTAGGGGGAGCCCCATGCTATACAGTTAACACTGACTGCAATGGAAACTGTAAAACTCTCAACACTGAACTGTCCCTAGTGGCAGCTGCATTAAAATGCAGTGTTTTCATGTTGGAACAGAAGAAGGAGTTCAGCATCGGGGCCCCCTCCCTTCACAACAGTTGCACGGTATAACTGCATGAAAGTTACAACGTTGACACTAATTGAAGCAATGCTCTTCTGTGGGCATCTTTATCTAGGCTAGCAAGAGAACAATATATCTGTTATACTGTCATCTCAATTGTACACCTACTACAATCATGAGGATAACCTTGCAGTTAACATATTCCTCTCACAACAGTAGTAAACTGACAATGGATTAACTATCTGCATAGGAGATGTTACTATTTGGGCTGACTGCTACAGAAGGGTAATATTTTGTATTAAGTTTTCAGTGCAATAGTACTGCCAAAATGAAAAAGAAAAACTGTCGAAAAGTCTAAACAACAGTTTGAATACTGAGTTTAAAAACATACTTTTTTTTGACAGGAGTCAGTTAATATCAAATTAACCATATTTGTGCAAAATTAAATTTAGTTGGCCTTAGCTTTGTCTTAACTCCGATACATGTGAATTTATTAACTTTCCCTTACCTGAACGTCTCCTTTTGCAAAAGGTAGTGTGAATTCTCCATGTACAAGCCCATTCTTCTCAAAGAAAATCACATCATGCTTGTTGGGCTTGCTCTGAGTAGATGCAATCAAACTACCTGAAGGCCTTGAAATTATAATAGAAAACAAAGGGATTGTCCCACGATTAACGTTCATTGATTGAGTTACAGTTCGCAAAACATAACAATTTTTCAATTGTAAGCATTAGAAAAGGCTCCATTGTCTGGCTACTGCTGTTATATTCTTGTTATGGCGCCCCCTGATGTTCTTTCGATTCTCTCTCAGGAAACCATTATGATGTGTCAAGTGTCGTGGGTCAAGTAGCTCAGTCTCAGCACCAGTCTCCTCTTATACACAGTGCTGCTGTGATTCCTGATATTGTGCATGCCAGATAAGAATCTGTGCATTAGAAGCAGTTTATTCTCAGCAGCATACAATTAATCTTTAGTGCGAAATATAACAGTGCCTTTTCAATGCTGCTATTAGTGGTACAAAAGATGCGAAAAATATCCAGACTTCCCTAAAACAAAACATTTGCTGACTCTTGGGGTTATCTTGGGGTGACATTTGGGGCCTTCAGAACCAATTACGAGTTTTTTATAGCGTTATGAACTCAAGTTACAAAGGTTTCAGCATAAGATGGTTGTCCAGCAACCAATTAATATTGTAATTTGATGGACTACTGTATATCATGGCATGAATAAAGAAGATTTCTGATGACCTCAGAAGAAGAGTTGTTGATACTCATCAGGCTGGTTACAAAACAATCTCTAAAGAGTTTGGACTCCAACAATCCACAGTCAGTCAGACTATGTACAAATGGAGGAAATTAAAGACCATTATTACCCTAAGCAACTAAAGGCCTCTCTCGTATTAGCTAACGTTAAAGAGGAAGTCCCGCAAAAATTTTTATTCCATGTCCTGCTAGAAATTTACATGATGTAATCTGTAGTGAATGTCATTTTCTTACCAGTGTCTGTATTTTTGACTTGTATAATCCTGAAGTTTCTTATCTGTGTCATGTGACTAGGAATTAGACTCACCAACTCACACAGCATCTTATGTGTGGACAGGAAGTCTATTTCTCTATGCATTCCTATGGGAGCCTCACTCTCAGTCTCATAGGAATGAATAGAGCAGTAACTGGCTTCCTGTCCTGGGTCAGTTGGAGGTCAGGGAGTTGGTCACATGACCCAGCTACAATAAGAAGAGAGGTTATTACTCACAATTACATTCTCTGATAAGAAGATTACATTCACTATAGATTATATCATGAACCTTTCTAACAGGTCAGAGAATAAAAATTCTTTAATATTCATGTCAATGTTCACAATCAGGAGGACACTGAACAACAATGGTGTGCATGGAAGGATTCAAAGAAGAAAGCTGCCGTTCTCCAAAAAGAACATTGATGCCTATCTGCAGTTTTCTAAAGATTACCCGGACAAGCCAGAAGGCTATTGTGTACAGATTAGGCCAAAATAGAACTTTTTGGTTTAACCCTTTCTACCCCGGAGGTTTTTTTTCCCCGTTTTCGTTTTGCACTCCCTGCCTTCATACAGCCATAACTTTTTTATTTTTCTGTTCACATAGCTGTATGAGGGCTTGTTTTTTGCGGGACAAGTTGTACTTTCCAACGCCACCATTTACTATTGCATATGATATAGTGGCAAGTGGGAAAAAAATTCAAAATTGGGTGAAATTGCAAAAAAACGCAATTCCGCCACAGTTTAACAGGTTTTTTATTTACGGCGTTCGATGTTCATTAAAACTGACCAGTTACTTTCATTCTACTGGTCAGTACGAATCCAGAAATACCTAATATGTATAGTTTTTCTTGCGTTTTGATAATGATAAAATAATTATAAAGTTGGAATTTTTTTATTTTTTTTTTTTGTCATATCTTGACCCCTATAACTTTTTGGTATTTATGTGTATGGAGCTGTATGGTGTATATTTTTTGCACGGCGATCTGAACTTTTTATTGATACCATTCTGGGGTGTGTATGACTTTTTGATCACTTTTTATTTAATTTTTTTTAGAAACAAAAGTGACAAAAAATGGCGAATCGTCCATTTTGACGCTTTTTTCCGTTTCGCTGTTTTCCCTTATGGAAATACATTTTTATAATATGGGCATTTTCGCACATGGCGATACCCATGATGTGTATTTTTTTTATTTTTTTAATACTTTTATTTTCAGGAAAGGGGGGTGATTTGAACTTTTACTTTTTTTTTTTAAACTTTATTAATTACATTTTTTTTTTTACACTTTTTTATAGTTCCCAAAGGGAACTATAACAAGCAATCATTTGATTTCTTACATCATAGACTCCAATGCATTAGCATTGGAGTCCATGAGGATTTCAATGCTTTCCTATGGAGCCCTATTACACAGAAGGGCTCCATAGGAAAGCCTATGCAGCAGCCTCCTGTCATTCACTATGACAGGGGCTGCTGCAGGCACGCTCCGGCTCCTCCGATCGCCACACGGGGAGCCGGAGCAACACCGGAAGGACGCGCTTACGGTGTTTGCTGCCTTTGGGTGCCATGGTCAGGATTGACCGCGGCACCCGAGGGGTTAAATGTCCGCGATTGGCATTATTAGTACGGCGCTGGTCGGGAAGGGGTTAATAGAGAAGTGCTTTGTTTGGAAAAAGGAAAACACTGCATTCTATCATTAAAACATTCCTTCTGTGAAACTAGGTGGTGGTATCATGGCCTGTGCCCATTTTGCCATCATTGATGAAACAATTAATTCTGAAATATACCAGCAAATTCTAAAGGTCAGGACTAGATACAACACCTCGGCTTGGAGTAGCGGCGCAAGTGCACAGGCTCTGCTTCCGCTACCAGAGCAGCGACTGGATGAACTACTATACTTCTGGGTAGCGGCACATAAACAGTCACCGCTCTGGAAGTAGAGCCTCTGCATGGCTATTCAGAGCAGCACTGCAGGCATACGATTGTCAGGGCCAGCTGAGATGTCTGGCCAAGTCATTCAAGTGTGTTAAGCAGCGGGGACAGCCCCTTACAGGTAAAAACCCTTGTTGAGGAGACAAATTAATTCACTTGTCACTGGGCAGAACACTGGTTATGCTACAAAATACATAAGTCATAGGGCTGCGAAACCTCGCGGCATCAAAGACGTGGCAGCGCACGCTACCCGGACCCAACTGCTCTACCTCCATCAGTCCGGCTGCTGGGATCGTGTCGGAAGATCTATCGAAGGCGTCCTGGAATTCTGCTTGCGCTGGCCGACTGCAGCGATACGGAAGAAGGGCCATCTTAGAAGCGGGACGGGCCCGCCATCTTGATTAGCCATCCGAGTGGTGAGCAACATCTGGCCCTCTACTCCTAGCCCTCAATCCCAATCAGGCGGAGGGGTCCTCTCCCCCTCCTATATAGGAGTATCCCTTACGTGGCGTGCACAAGTCAGAAGGCAATACTATAACAAAGGGACTCCTGCTATCTAATTACTGCCTGCAAGATCCCCCACCGCCATTTCTCCAGTGCTTACTATATATAGTCCAGCCATATAGTGCCCTGCAAACTCAAGCGCTTCCTCCCCAGCAAAGGACTCAGTCCTAATTTTTTCTGGAGGGACATTTTTTGGTCCCTCTGCTACATCTCTCAGCGATCTCACAACTAAGGGCCTAGTCCTACTAGGTAGTAGCCACTTCAGCTACTGCTAGTCACCAACGTGGGGCTTCTCCTTGATTGTTGGGTCTAGAGGCTACTAGCCTAATTTTTCCTGGTTCTCACACAGGAGAACTATGATCTTTATGTTCTGTTAAATCTTGTGAGGTAGTGGTCACAGAACCCCGGCCTTTTTTGCTTGGCAACACCTTGTTATAAATTCTCCCCTGTAAAGAAGCTCACAAAGATGGGGAAGGTGGGCAAACCAGACATATATAGCTCACAGAAGCAACACAAAAACCAACAAGACATGCAAAAATTCCTCCACAAGGGGGATACCTATCCAGGGGTCCAGAAGTTGGGGAACCGTCCCTCGCAAGCACCTGACAGGGACTTGTCTGAAGACGAGAACCAGGTCCCAAAAGAGATTCAGGAGACGGATCCTCCGCTTCACACTTCTCATAAAACGCTGCAAGCTATCATCGAGAAAGCCCTTCAGCCGGTCATGATAGAACTTTCTGATATTAAATCTGACATCAGAGACATTGGGGGGAGAGTAGAGCAACTAGAGGAGACACAAGCATCTCTGCTCAAGCATGGAGAAGCCACACTCTTCAATCCTGCCAAGTTCACTTGAATAATTTGCTCTCTTATGTCGAGGACCAGGATAACAGAGGAAGAAGGAATAACCTCAGAATTAAAGGTGTTCCGGAATTGTCGTCCACCACTGATGTGATCCAGACCACATATGCAATTTTACGGCCGTTACTCCCTGGCGACATGGCTGGAGATTTGATTTTGGAAAGAGCTCACAGAGCATTCCGTCCTAAACCCAGGGATGGCGATCCACCTAGGGACGTTATCTGCAGGATGCTCAACTTCCAGCATAGAGAAGCCATACTGAGAGCTGCACGGGACTCGCGAGATCTGTCCTTTGAGGGTTCCCCAACTGCCCTCTTCCAGGATCTCTCACCGGTCACTCTCACCAAGAGGAGGCAATTAAAGCCTATTACTGATGCTCTCAGAGCGAAGGGACTTCCCTATCGTTGGCTGTTCCCGTTTGGTTTAGCCTGCACCATACAAGGATCTATGAGATACATCAGACGTCCGGATGATATCCTGCCCCTCTGCGACTACATAGACCTGGATCCTTCCGACATACCTTCATGGCTCCAGATCTCAGATCTGTCTGACCTGCCTAGACTGCCCTCGTCTTCTCCTTGGATGACACAGAGAAGCCGTTCTACCGGGAAAAGGGCCTCGGCGACTGTGGAATGATTCTTCGTTGCCGTATTATTGAGAGCCTTATTCAGAGCTAGTTAATTTTTCCTAATGCTCTCTTTCAATCGCTTTGTTTATATATGCTGATCCAGTTGTGCCTTGTTTCCTCTTACTGTTTAGATAAGGAAGCTGAAGCAGGTCGCTCCGACTAGTTTTGTATCCCCACTCATTGCGGTGTACCGGCTGGTAGCTGCCTTTATTACTATTTTGGGGTCTCGCGGTGACCACCCTCATCTTCTATTTAGTTTTCACACTAAATCAGTATAAAGGTTCTCTTTCCCTTTGGCCGATTATCATTTTTCAAATTGTATTGCAGTTATTTGTTCTACTTTGGTGTATTCACTGTTCTTTTGCACCTTTTTCATAATGGCTGACATAAGGGTGACTTCATGGAACGCACGGGGGATGAATGTTCCTCAGAAAAGGTCTCGTATCTTCCAATACTTGCGATCTCTTCGTACTGACATTGCCATAATACAAGAAACGCATTTCAAGACGGGTAAGCTACCCACTCTACCTCTATCTTACTTTTCACTATGGTTTCACTCTAGCTATGGCCTTTCTAAATCTAGGGGGGTATCTATTGGTTTTAGGAAATCTCTCCCATTCTGTTTAACTTCTAGCTTAGTGGATCCGGAGGGCAGATTCTTATTCTTAAAAGGCTTCATAGCTAATTCAAAAGTGACAGTTGTAGGGCTATATGCACCTAATGTCAATCAAATTCCCTGGCTTATTGATATACTCGGGAAGTTGAGTACCTTTCGAGAGGGCTTATGCTTTATAGGGGGCGATATCAACGTAACCCTTGAACCTGCTCTCGACTCTTCATCTGGCAAATCCCATATATCTCAGAAGAAAATTAGGGCTCTGAGGCGCTCTCTTGCTCATATTGAGGTTAGAGATGTCTGGCGGCAGATTCACCCCAAGGATAAGGAATATACCTTTTACTCTGAGGTGCATAACACTTATCAGCGTTTGGACTATTTCTCTCTTCTCGCAGTTTATCTTTTATCAAAGCAGTGGAAATAGGTATTATAGGGATCTCGGACCATGCACCGGTGACTATGGCAGTAGTGATTGAGACACTTCCACGCAGAGCCTCTTCGTGGCGTCTCAATGATAACTTATTGAGAAATGACGGGCATAAACAGAAAATTGCCACAGCCTTAACTAGGTACTTTAGTGAGAACTCCACTTCGGAGTTGTCCCCTACAGTGGTTTGGGAAGCACATAAGTCAGTTATAAGAGGAGAACTGATTTCATTAGGAAGTTTTGTGAAAAAGCAGAAGAGATGCGAGACTGACGAGTTGATGAGCAAGATTAGTAATCTGGAAAGCACACACAAACATTCCATGTCAGTGCAGTCACTAGCTGAATTAACTTCTCTGAGGGAATGCCTGAACCAACTCCTCAATTTAAAAGCCACTAAAGCTTATCTCTAAACGAAACACACGGTATATATCCATGGCAATAGGGGCTCACGCTTGATGGCCCTTATGGCCAAAAAGAGAAAGGGAGCAACTATATATTAGGGAAATTACAGACCCTTTAGGGAAAGCTTGTCTTACAACTGAAGAGATTGCCCGCCAGTTTGAACGGTATTACTCCGCTCTCTATCACCTTCGAACAGAAGATCCCGTTAATTGTTCAACTAGACAGGTGCACATCAATGGTTTTTTGCAATCCTTAGATCTCCCTACACTTACTTCATCACAATTGCTATCGTTACAAGCCCCGATTGCACTCTTGGACTTACAAAAGGCTCTAAAGGAGTCTCCCAACGGTAACAGTCCAGGACCAGATGGCCTTCCGATTAGCTACTACAGAGCTTTCCCTGAATTATTACTACCGCAAATGCTCTTGGCATTCTCAGCTGCGGCAAGGGACAGTGACTTTCCTGCGCAGACTTTGATGGCTCATATAACGGTGCTTCCGAAAGAGGGGAAGGATGGGAAACTCTGTAGTAGCTACCGTCCCAATTCAGTATTAAACGCAGATGTTAAACTCTATGCTAAGATCCTTGCGAACCGCCTTTCAGCCCCTACTCCCTCACTGATCAATGTTGAGCAGGTGGGTTTATCAAAGGGAGGGAAGGAAAAGACAATACTCTTAGAGTTTTACACCTTATACATCACGCGAGAGTGCGGAAACTCCCCTTAGCGCTTTTATCCACAGATGCGGAGAAAGCCTTCCATAGAATAGACTGTTTTTTCATGGAACGGGTTTTAAGTAAGTTCGGTATCCGGAGGCTTTTTTCAAGAGCTATCATGGCGCTATATACCTGCCCAACTGCTCCCATTAGGGTAAATGGCATCCTTTCCGCCCCTTTTTCGCATCTATAATGGGACAAGGCAGGGATGTTCCCTTATCACCATTGTTGTTTGTTCTGACTATGGAAGCCCTAATCCAACATATTAGACAGCATCCGGATATCCAGGGAATAGTAGTGGGGGGGGGGGGGGGGGAAACACATTCAACTGCAGCCTTTGCTGATGAATCTATTGGTTATCACGTTTAACCCGCACGTGTCCTTCCCAATATTGTCTGATATCTTTGACACATTTCAGTCCCTTTTCTTAATTTTAAATAAACCCTTCTAAATCTCAGGCACTAAAACATCACTTGTCTCGCTGGGGATGGTCAGGGAAGCCAAGGCCGAAAGCCCCCTTCAAATGGGCGCCTGAATCAATATCTTATTTGGGAATAATCATATCCTCCAACCCCAATAATTGGTTCTCTTTAAATTATACTCCTTTAGTGAATTCTATAGGTAGTCTTATAGACTCATGGAGGATTCCATTTATCTCATGGCTAGGCAGGGTCAACTTGTTAAAAATGTTAATTATCCCAACGGTTCTATATTTTCTTCAGGTCCTGCCCATTTTTATGCCGTGTTCTTTCTTTCTAAAAATGCGCAGCATGTTCCTCAAATATATTTGAAATAAGGGCCTCTGTTGTATAGCTCATCCAACTTTAATACAGCCTAAAGATAGAGGTGGAGTCGGTTTCCCAGATCTAGAGAAATTGTATGGAGCAATTCAGCTTAGGCTACTTTCACACTAGCGTTTTTAAATTCCGGTATTGAGTTCCGTTATAGGGGCTCAATACCGGAAAAAAACGCTTCAGTTTTGTCCCCATTCATTGTCAATGGGACAAAACTGAACTGAAGACAACGGAATGCTCCTGAA
>ONZH01019324.1:0-61959 GCA_900303285.1 Rhinella marina | reverse complement strand
TTCTGGGAGATTTTCTCAGGTAGGGGCTCATTTTTTGCGGGATGAGATGACTGTTAGATTGGTACTATTTTTGATGGCATACGCTATTTTGATCGCTTGGTATTACATTTTTTGTGATGAAATGTGACAAAAAAATGGCTTTTTTTAGACAGTTTTTATTTTTTATTTTTTACAGTGTTCACCTGAGGGGAGAGATAATGCAATATTTTTGTAGAGCAGGTTGTTACGGACGTGGCGATACCTAACATGTATACTTATTTTTATTTATTTAAGTTTTACACAATAATATCATTTTTGAAACAAAAAAAATCACATTTTAGTGTCTCCATAGTCAGAGAGCTGTAATGTTTTTATTTTTTGGGAGATTTTCTCAGGTAGGGG
The DNA here is from genome assembly GCA_900303285.1 of Rhinella marina. Lineage (NCBI taxonomy): Eukaryota > Metazoa > Chordata > Amphibia > Anura > Bufonidae > Rhinella > Rhinella marina. Next base: position 61,578 of record ONZH01019324.1, on the reverse strand, counting down.
CTCATTTTTTGCGGGATGAGATGACGGTTAGATTGGTGCTATTTTTGGGGGCATACACTTTTTTGATCGCTTGGTATTACATTTTTTGTGATGAAATGTGACAAAAAATGGCTTTTTTTAGACAGTTTTTATTTTTTATTTTTTACAGTGTTCACCTGAGGGGAGAGATAATGCAATATTTTTGTAGAGCAGGTTGTTACGGACGTGGCGATACCTAACATGTATACTTATTTTTATTTATTTAAGTTTTACACAATATCATTTTTAAAACAAAAACAATCATGTTTTAGTGTCTCCATAGTCAGAGAGCTGTATTTTTTTTTATTTTTTGGGCGATTGTCTCAGGTAGGGGCTAATTTTTTGCGGGATAAGGTGACGGTTAGATTGGTACTATTTTTAGGGGCATACGCTTTTTTGATCGCTTGGTATTACATTTTTTGTGATGAAATGTGACAAAAAAATGGGTTTTTTAGACAGTTTTTATTTTTTTATTTTTTACGGTGTTGACTGGGGGGTAGATCATGTGATATTTTAATACAGCAGGTTTTTACGAATGCGGTGATACCTAATATGTATATTGTTTTGTTTTTTTTTCTATTTTTTATATGTGTCTTTATGGGGAAGGGGCTTTTTTTATTGAAACTTTATTATTATTTTTTTTGTTAAAAAACTTTAATTTCACTTTTTTTTAACAATTTTACTTATGTCCCACTATGGGACTTTAACATTTCAGGGTCTGATCCCTGATTGAATACAGCACAATACATCTGTATTGTACACTGTGAGACGCTGACAGTTGCCTAGGAGACCCAGCGCTGTGGCTGGGTCTCCTGGGCTTCCGTAGATGGCAGTCCCCGATGCCTCTGGGCAAGGCATCGGGGCTGCCATCTCAACCATCTGGCCCCCCCACCGCCTCATGGGGACCTGATGGCTTGAACATGTTGCCGCAATGCCTTTGTATGCTGCGGTAAGTGTGACCGCGGCATATAAGGGGTTAATCCACCGGCATCGGTGTTCTCACCGATGCTGGCAGATGCAGCAGAGGCCCGGCTGTCAGTATCAGCCGGGCCCCTGCTGAAGATTGCGGCAGCGGGCGGCAGTTGCACCTTTAAACCTAGGACGAGAATGCTCGTCCTAGGGCATTAAGTAGCGCCAGATTAGGATGAGCATTCTCGTCCTAGGTCCTGAAAGTGTTAAATGAGGTCTCTAAGTTTGATGCGTATCCCATGCCCCGGGTGGATGAGTTAATCGAGCGGTTAGGGCAGGCGCAGTATTTTTCTGTCTTGGACCTCACAAAAGGGTACTGGCAAGTGCCCTTAACGGAGGCTGCCAAGGAGAAAACAGCCTTTATCACACCTGAGGGGCTGTATCAGTATAAGGTGTTACCTTCTGGCCTGCACGGTGCTCCCGCCACATTCCAGCGGTTAATGGACATTGTGCTTCGTCCACATCGTCGGTACACCTCAGCTTACCTCGATGACATTGTCATTTATAGCGCAGACTGGGAAAGTCACCTGGCAAAAGTACAGGCCATAGTGAATTCCCTCAAAAGGGCGGGGTTAACCGCTAACCCAAAAAAATGTGCTGTAGGATTGCAGGAGACAAAATACCTAGGGTATGTCATTGGGCGCGGTGTCATCAAACCCCAGATGAGCAAGATTGAGGCAATACGGAATTGGCTACGACCTGTCACCACCAGGCAAATAAAGTCGTTCCTGGGGATAGTGGGGTATTACATGAGGTTTGATCCCCACTTTGCTACGTTAGCGGCACCATTGACAGGGCTCTTGAAGGGACGGAAATCGGTGATGGTTCACTGGAATGACCAGGCAGAAGAGGCTTTTTCCAAATTGAAGTCGGCCTTGTGTGGGTCACCCGTGCTGGTGACGCCTGACTTCAGGAGGGAGTTTGTGGTACAGACTGATGCCTCTGAAGTAGGCCTCGGAGCTGTACTGTCTCAGGAAGTCAACGGGGAGGAGCATCCTGTTGTTTTCCTGAGCTGCAAACTCACCCCAGCTGAAACAAGGTACAGTATAGTGGAGAGAGAGTGCCTGGCCATCAAATGGGCACTCGAGTCTCTCCGCTACTATCTGTTAGGGAGGAAGTTCCGCCTGGTGACCGACCACTCCCCTCTCAAATGGATGAGCCAGGCCAAAGAGAGGAATGCTCGGGTCACCAGATGGTTTCTTTCATTACAGAACTTTAAATTCACAGTCAAGCACAGAGCTGGCCGGGTACCGGGAAACGCGGATGCCCTGTCCCGAGTGCACTGTTTGACAAGTGTTCACCCCCTCAAGGTTGAACAAAGGGGGGGGGGGGGTTGTGACACATTGAAAGGTCTGTTGCTTGAGGGAAGGTATTTTCCTCCCAGCATGTGCTGCTGGGCTGATTGACAGCCAGGTGAAGTCAAGCATCGTACTGGATTGTAGGTGCCGGTCCAGGCTTTGCTGACACCAAACTACTTTAAAAAGCCAGCCAAACTACAGAGAGGGGGAAGGCTGGTGCCTGGATGAAGGCTGAAGACCTGTCTGGGAGGACAGGGGGGATTTTGTTTCTGTAAATGGACTCTTTATGCAGAACCTGCAGCATGGTGTGAATTAACACCAGGACTTTCAACTCAGGTGAAGTTGTTTTTGATGTACTGTTATACCTGTGTGTGTGAATAAAACACTGCAGTTGTATTAAGAACTGTTTTTGTGCCTCTGTTCTGCGTCCGCTTACCCTGCCTACCAGAGCGAATCCCCACAATATATATATACCTCATTATCAAGGGGCATGCATGCATATACATATATACATATATATACATATTTACCAACACTTCCTTCTACAGCCTCTAAAGCAGTTGGTACTTAATATCAAACCTCCCTAGCCTCTGACCAGTCTTGCTTTTTCATTACCATTCAGGTACTATGAGTTGGATATAAGTTTTATTTTGAAATGTGGTTGAAAAATGTGTGGGTTTTTATGACACATTTGAATGACTGCAAGTGTAGGGGATATTGGAATGTCAAAAATGCACTGGGTGTCTGAGTCTGTGATAAAGGGATCTGACAAGTAAAGAGTAAAAGATGATATGCAAGGGTTAAATCTGTAAATCTGGGCCATTAGCTAGCATTTGCCACTTGTCTTCTTAAGTGGTAGATGATCCATTGTGCCCCGTCTTGTACCAGAGTGTGGGTGTGACTACTTTCTCTGCACTCAAATAGGTAAACACCACCCAGTGTGTAGTGACATCTGGATATTGGTGAGTTTTGTGTGGTTTAGGCCACCTTCACATGCAGAAAAATTTGTTGCAGCAATTTCTGCATCTGAAAATTTATTCCCTTCATTTGATGGGGATTACAGAATCCCAAGTGCTGGCCACCAAAATAATCCCATTCAGTAAAATGGAACATATTTGTAGTAAAGTTGTAGATACATCTGGAGCAAGTACAGAACAAATAATTATGATTAGTATTATTATTATTACCCTACTTCATAAGGCCAAAATACAACATTTTATACCTATTTAATAACTAGAGAAACCCAGTTATACAGTCTTTCCCATATGTAACATTTATCACCTATGGGCAGAATATTTACTATTTCAATCAGTGCCATAAATTTATCTGCAGCACCAGAGCATGTGCTCAACCGTCATTCCATGTAGATTCCTCCTCACGGCAGACATGCTGGTGAAGAGGAACCCAAGACCCTATTGTAATAGTGATTAGTGGATGTCCCATTGGATACAGTGGGGCATATTTACTATTGAAAACGGGCCAGTATTTTGGTGCATTTTGCACCAAAAAACTGGCATGCATCACTTTTTCTACTTTTATGAGTGTGACTTCATGAGAAATTGTCATGGCCTAAATGCGCCTCTGTGCACCAAAACTTTGCTTTATTTTTGGAATAAAACTACTACTACTGACATAGACTAGACAGAATTTTTGACACAGACAAAATACTGGCACACAGACAGAATTTTTGAATATAGACAGCACGATATATTTTTGGCATGCAGACCGAATACTAGCATAAATTTGGTGTAGGATCTACAAATTTATAAAGTTCCATGAGCAACAAAAGTAAATTTGTCTGATTTGTATTCTTAGACAGTGTAAAGATGACACTATTAAAATATCTGCCCCAATATCTCATATACTGCAAGAAAACCACTGTGCCAACTAACAAATTTGAGCTAAATGTAGGGGCATTGTCCTGGCTGTCCCCTGGTATTAACCTTTTCACCCCTATACAGGGATCTGGACTTCGTTGAAGGGGACCAACCAGGATACTATCTCCTGTAGTAGTTCTGTTGCAGCTGGTTGGCAGTTAACCCATGGGGGCTAGAGACACTGGTGCAAAGCACTAAAAGGGTCAGGCAATACTCATAGTCAGGAAACTAGCCAAAGGTCACGGTGGGTGAGGTTTGTTCATATCTGTAAAACAAGTCCGAGGTCGAGGCAGCCAGCAATAGGACAAAACAGTAAACAAGCTAGGGTAACATAGTAACATAGTAACATAGTTTGTAAGGCCGAAAAAAGACATCTGTCCATCCAGTTCAGCCTGTTTTCCTACAAGTTAATCCAGAGGAAGGCAAAAAAAAACCCTGTGAGGTAGAAGCCAATTTTCCTCACTTTAGGGGGAAAAATTCCTTCCCGACTCCAATCAGGCAATCAGAATAACGCCCTGGATCAACGACCCCTCTCTAGTAACTATAACCTGTAATAACCTCCAGAAATACATCCAGGCCCTTCTTGAACTCTTTTAGTGAACTTACAGTCACCACCTCCTCAGGCAGAGAGTTCCACAGTCTCACTGCTCTTACCGTAAAGAATCCTCTTCTATGTTTATGTACAAACCTTCTTTCCTCCAGACGCAGAGGATGTCCCCTTGTCACAGTCACAGTCCTCGGGATAAATAGATGATGGGAGAGATCTCTGTACTGACCCCTGATATATTTATACATAGTTATTAGATCTCCCCTCAGTCGTCTTTTTTCTAAAGTGAATAACCCTAATTTTGATGATCTTTCTGGGTACTGTAGTGCACCCATTCCAGTTATGACTTTAGTTGCCCTCCTCTGAACCCTCTCCAGCTCTGCTATGTCTGCCTTGTTCACAGGAGCCCAGAACTGTACACAGTACTCCATGTGTGGTCTGACTAGTGATTTGTAAAGTGGCAGGACTATGTTCTCATCACAGGCATCTATGACCCTTTTGATGCAACCCATTATCTTATTGGCCTTGGCAGCAGCTGTCTGGCACTGGCTTCTACAGCTTAGTTTGCTGTTCACTAAAATTCCTAGGTCCTTTTCCATGTCAGAGTTACCCAATGCTTTACCAATTAGTATGTACTGGTGACTTGCATTATTCCTTCCCATATGCATAACCTTACATTTGTCAGTGTTAAACCTCATCTGCCACTTCTCTGCCCAAGCCTCTAGTCTATCCAGATCCATCTGTAGCAGTGCACTGTCCTCTGTGTTAATTACTTTACAGAGTTTAGTGTCATCTGCAGGGTCTGCACAGGAGATGATGAGCAGAGCCAGCAGTCAGGCAGGAATTCAGTACACAGGCAGTCTCTTGGCAATCTAGAGACTCAGAATCTAATTTCATGCACACTCCCCTTGGGGAGGCTGCTTTATATACCAAGAGATATCCAGCCATTGGCTGGGGACAGATTTGGCTTAAGAGGCCAAGGGCGAGCAGGCTTGCACCCTTTAGAACAGGCCGGTAAGTCTAATACACATGCAGGCCTCAGACTGTAGAACCTAATAAGGATGCTGGCAGGCAGAAGCACCACCAGCAGGAGTGCAGCACTGAGCAGGTGAGCGGAGGTAAGCAGTGTGGCATCCGTACCTGAAGGGAGAAGCAGAGCAATGGCGGAAACAGACCACCAGCATGACAGGGAGTAATTTACCAAGGCTTTACTTCAGGTTTTTGGTGTTAAAAATGTTGCATAATTTGGCACAGAGGGAATTTTTTCCTGCCAGTGTTGCCACTTTTTTAAAAAGTGGGTGGTAATTATCAGAAGGAGCATGGCCACTGCTGCCCCACATATTTACAATAATTTACAGCAGAAAACTGGCATGGAAATACCAGTCTTTAGTAAATGACCCCCAATGTGTTAATTCATACACAAATAGGATAAGTTATTTCATCCTATGAAATGAAAAGGCTGCAGATTACTATATCTATATATATGGAATTGATTAAATACTTCTGCTTCATTAAACCCTCAAGCAGTGAGAGTTAAAATCATCACGCATTATAGCAATTAAAATGTGACCTTAACAGCTCAGCATCTCACTGATGAAGGCACAAAATCATGTTCTTCTTGGATAAATAGCAAAGATGTGCCCCTTTTCCTTGTTTAATTTAATTAATTCAGGTTTTTAATTTTCCTCATCAGAAGTAGAGGCACAAGAGGCAGGCTCACCTGTCTATGCTCTCATAATGCGGCAACGAGATGGATCTTACTGATGTGAAGCTTGCTGGATAAATCACAGTTCGTCTCGAGGAAAAGCTGCCAAGAAAATTACAAGGATCAGATGGAAAACGTCTCTCTCCTTATGATAAAATACCACCAGACAGTAGATCTGTTTGCTCCATTCCTTGATAATACTTATTCCACTACAAGATACGTTTTCAATTAAATTCTTGAAGTCTTTTTGCATCCATCTGTGAGATCATCATGAGGTAGGGGATGAAGCAGAGAAGAGAGAGCACTTCCAGAGTAAAGGAGTCTCTGGTGTTATATACATGTTTGGTAGCACCATAATCTTTGTTGTTATAATTGCATTATTAGGCTATATGATAAATAAGGTCTAACTGGTGCCAGAACCAGGGCCCCATGCAGGTTCCAAATATGTCATCTTTATATTTCACCATGTATTCTAGTGCCTCTGCATTGTTGCAATCAGTGTAAGAGCTGGTGACAGTTCTGAGTATGCACTTGTTGTATTTACTTGTTAGAAAGGGCACTAATAACCTTTAACAATGTATTATTTACTTTTATTATTTGTATATCCGTTTATATATACTATGGTTCAACATATTTACACATGAGTCTTTTTTACATATGATGTCACTTTTTATATGTAATTTATGAGTTGTCTGACACGTGTATAAAGCACAGGATCATTGTATGTCACATTACATGGGAATGGCTCTATCAAGCTGGGATGAATTGCTGTATATGTTGGTATGGTAGAGTAAAGGATCCTCACTTATTTAACCCCTTCTACCCCAGGCTAGTTTTCACCTTCCTGCCCAGGCCTATTTTTGCAAATCTGACATGTGTCACTTTATGTGGTAATAACTCTGGAATGGTTTTACTTATCTAACTAATTCGGAGAATGTTTTCTGGTTGCACATTGTACATCATATTAGTGGTAAATTTGGATTAATACTTTTTCCTTTATATATTAAAAAATTAAAAAAAATTGGAAAAATTCCATTTGCTAAATTTGAATTTCTCTACTTTTAAGACAGATAGTAATGCCTCATAAAATAGTTATCAATTAACATTCCCCATATTTTTATTTTATTTTGGCATCATTTTGTACAGTAAATTTCATTTTATATTTTTAGGACATTAGAAGGCTTAGAATTTTAGAGGCATTTTTTTAGAACCATTTTTTAAGCACCAATTCAGTTATAAAGTGATTTGAGGGGCTTACATAATAGAAACCACCCATAAATGACCCATTTTAGAAACTACACCCCTCAAATTATTCAAAACTGACGTTACAAACTTTGTTTACCCTTGAGGTGTTTCACAAGAATTAAAGGAACATGGAGATTAAATTTCAAATTTTCATTTTTATGCAGATTTATGCTAATCCATTTTTTCTTGCAACATAGCAAAGGTTAACAGCAAAATAAACCTGAATATTTATTACTCTGATTCTGCAGTTTACAGAAACATCCCATATGTGGTTGTAACTGCTCTATGGGCACATGGCAGTGGTATGGAGGAAAAGAGTGCCGTATGGTTTTTAGAGGGCAGATTTTATTGAAATGTTTTTTGTGCACTGTGTTGTATTTGAAGAGACCCTGAGGTACTCCTACAGTGGAATCCCCAAAAACATGACCCCATTTTGGAATCTACACCCCTCAAGGAATTTATTAAGGGGTGTACTGAGCACTTTTACCTTATAGGCTTTTTACAGAATTTAGAAACACTTGGCTGTCAAAATGAAAATGTTGCTTTAGCCTCAAATTTTTCACCTCATAATTTGTTACCCATTTTCTCCTGAATATGGGAAAACAGCATATGTGGTCATAAACTTCCGTAGGGGGACACAGCAGGAAAGGAGCGTCATATGGCTTTTGCAGCGTAGGTTTTGATAGATTGGTTTATGGGCACCATGTTGGTATTGAACAGTCTCTATTGTACCATTTACAGCCATTTTGTGACAACCCAATGTTTTTTCCCATGTGAGGGCTTATTGTTTTGTAGTATGAGTTGCCATCATCAGTGGTTCTATTGTGGGGCACCTACAACTTTTGGATCACTTTTTAGTTTCCTTTTTGGTTAGCAAGATGCAACAATTCTGCCATTGCTTTTTGGGTTTTGTTATTGCAGCGTATATTGTACAGGAAAAATGACACATTATCTTTATTCTGCTGGTCAATACGATTACAAAGATACATAGGTTTTTTTTACGTTTTGCCATTTTACCCAAAGCATTTTTATAAAGGTCAATGTTTGTGTCAGGTATAATGTACTTAACCGTGCACTGGCCCAAGTTTCTACTATAGAGTGAAAAGGGGGTCTCAATTTACACCGTATGCTGTTTCCACATAGATAGCTAGTTAACCTGTTAGCCACTGATTCTACTCAATTGTGAAAGAGCGGTCTCATTTCACTGTTTGTGGGGTGTCCACATTGATTGATAGATAAGCTATTGTGTCACCCACTCATTCTACTATAGAGTGAAAGAGCAATCTCATTTTGTACCATGTGCTTTTTCCACATAGATTGCTTGAGAAACTGTCCTATTAACTACTGATACAAGTAGTGGCGCCATGACAGAGTGAAAAGGGTGTCAGAAGTAAGTTTGTATTGGCATCAATGTTTTGTTTGCCCTTTTTCTGATCCATCAGAAGAACAACCCCCCCAAAAAAAACAACGGATGCAGTAGTTGGTCAGTAATAAGTAGTTGATCAGTATTGGTAAGGCATAAACAGGAGTGGGGCCTAAACAGAGATGACATGTGATGGAGGTATTTGCATGTCCTTCTTTTGGCTTCCAATGAACAGGACCCATTGTTTTTCGGTTCTTCTGATGGATCAGGGAACGGTAAAATAAACTGTGATGTCAACAAGGACAGTGTCCCCAGAACAGACTAGTGAGGGTGGCCACAGCACGAGGAGTCAGCACAGTGGCCCAGTCACAGAGTCGTGAGAGTAGCAACAGCATGAGGAGTCAACAGAGTGGCCCAGTCCAGAGTGGTGAGGGTAGTCAGAACATTACTGCCAGAATGATCTAGTCTGATGTATGAGGCACCAGTGTGTGAAAATCCTGCCTGATCAATGCCTGATTCATTATTATAAATGTTAATCTTACAACTAGTGTTGAGAGAAGCAAAGTTAGCAAAACTTCAGGAAAAATCCGATTTGCGACAAATCGGTATTTCCTTGCGCTTCATGGTAATGAATCAGATTTTTTTCTAAAATGGCTGCTGCACATGCAACAAAGTGAAAGTAAGTAGCCCAGGAATGAGGGATTGCCCATAATTCCTTGCAGTCAGCCAATCAGCAGATAGCCAGCCCCTGTGATGTCACAGCCCTATAAAAAGCCTCATCCTGCCCGGTCTCTGCCATTTTCCAGTGAACTGAGCATAGGGACAGATGTGACAAGTGCTAGGGAAAGTGTTTTACAAAGCTTTTAATAGTATGATCTGAGATAGGGACAGTGAAGGGACAGTGTAGGGAGATTCTACGAAGAGTTTTTAGACACTATAGGAAGGGCATAGACTGCAGCACAGTCTGTGTAGGGCACAGAACTATCTAATTGAACAGTGTCCACCTTGTTTAATAGATAAGTAATTCTATTACACCTTCATTTTCATATTGGGTGAATAAACTGTAATATAACCATTATTTGGGTGCACACCTTTTTTAATGGATGAACAATTTTATTACGCCTTTATTCTCAAATTGGAGTAAATAAGCTGTGTAATATAACCGTTACTGGGGTGTCCACCTTGTTTAATATATAAGTAATTCTATTACACCTTGATTCTCAAATTGGGGAGAATAAGCTATATAATATAACCATTATTTGGGTGCATACCTTCTTTAATAGATAAGCAATTCTATTATGCCTTGATTCTCAAATTGGGGTAAATAAGCTTTGTAATATAACTGTTATTGTGCGGTCTACCTAATTTCATAGATAAGAAATTCCAATAGGCCTTGACAGTAATATTGGGGTTGTGGCAGTGGAGCTGTCGGAGCCATATGAGGGCCATTAAAATAGTGTATCTCACCCAGAGGAAGCTGGATGAGAACAAGAGACTTGGGGGAAATAGTGTTTTCCCACTGTGTATCAGCCAGGCTGTTAATGAGAGGTAATTAGCAGCCAAATAATTTATTTATTTATTTGAATATAAATTTTTATTGAAAGATGTACAATACAGAGATAAATCAAGAGTACAGATAGGACTTATATGGGTTACATTGTTACAATGGTCTTGATCAATAACAGAGTCCAATTGGATGCGAAAGGCATAGATTTGGAATGACAAATGCGTTCAAGTCTAATGGCAATCTCTGCAGTTGGATGTGACATAGCGCATAACATTTTTATTTTTTGAAAACAGATAAGTTCCTATTACAGATGGACCTTTACTATACAACAAATAATGTAAGTAATTGTTTTACATTAAAACAAAAGAACAATGAAACAATAATAAAGCAGAATAAGTTACCACTGCTAGTTTCGGGGCTATTCCAAGGGTCTATACTTATATTTTCCGCTCTTAGGCGAGAATGAGAAATGATGTTCTATGGTAAAATGATATCTATAAGTACCACTGTATGACATTGGTATAATGAGCTGGGTCTGCCTGTGTCAATATGGCTGAGAAGAGAAATTTAGTCCAGAGCCTCTCTATTAATGGCTGTTGCTCGTGCTGAAGATGTTATGAGGAGTGTGGGTATTTAACCCATCCTGAGATTAGGGTGAAGATAACACCACTTTTCCCACTGAGTATGGAAACGTTTTTGTTGGCCTTTTTGGTATGCTAATGTCCTTTCAAAAATATAATTATCTGAGACTGATCAATGTACTTCTTCAATCGAGGGTGGGTCAGTGCTTTTCCATTTCCTAGCTATAAGAAGTCTCGTCGCATGCAAGATGTGACAAGCTATAGTCCTATTGTTGTTCGGAAGTGTATGGATACCCAGAAGTAATAGAATTAATTCTGGTTTGAGATCAGAGGTACAAACCTAGAGTTTTCCTAATAGTGTCTTAACTGATTCCCAAAAGAAAGATAGTTTTGGGCATGACCAAAATATGTGTGAAATAGATCCAACTCCTCCACATCCTCTCCAACAGTGTGGTTGAGTAGTGTTGTATATACGGGATAGTCTAAGGGGTGTATAGTACCATCTCAGAAGTAGCTTGTGATATTGTTCCCAGGCAGACGCACAAGAGGTGGCTTTGTGAGCCCACTGGATGGCTTGAAGCCATTCTTCTTTTGTAAACTGCTTATTTAGATCTCTCTCCCACTGAGACACCTGTGGCAGTTTTTGGAATGCCATATTTTTAGTCAGGATTGCATATATTCCGGTATCTTCAAGGAGGTGTGGAAAATATCTATCAGTTGATTTGGGGCTTGAAGTGTGGGAGAGTCTATTTTAGATAGAAAAGATACTATTTGGTTGTACTTATATACCGTATTTTTCGCTTTATAAGACGCACCTGATGATAAGACGCACCCGAGATTTTAGAGTAGGAATTTTTCATCACTCCTCATATCAGACCCTCCATAAATTTCAGGACATCACATCAGACCCCCATATCAGCCCTCCATGTCAGAACCCCATCAGCCCTCCACGTCAGACCCCCATCAGACCTCAGATCAGCACATCAGCCCCCATATCAGCCCATGAGAGACATGTTACCTATTATAGAGGATACTGATACTGGTAAATAGTGGATCACTCTCATATTAGGGATAGGAGAGATTTTGGATTCTATTTGAGACCACAGATTGTCCGGGGTGGGATTTTTCCAAAATTTGGCTTGTTCAATTAGAAACGAGTTGTGGTAATGAAATAAGTCTGGGACACCCATGCCTCCCCTAGTTGTATGTTTAATTAGTGTGGAGAAGGCCACTCTAGATCTCATTTGGTGCCAAATAAAGGAGGACATTTGTTTTTGGAAGGAAAGGAATGTTGTTTTAGGCATGGGGATAGGAAGTGTGCGCAACAGGTACAATATTCTAGGAAGTATAAGCATCTTGTAAAGTGCTATTCTGCCCATCCAGCCTGTTTCATATTTAGCAAGACGATCCATTTCTCTTTGAAGTGAGTTAAGGAGTGGGGAGAAGTCTAGCCGGTAATAGTTGTTTAGTAGATGGAGTGATATGAACCCCTAAGTATGTAATAGAGTTAGGCGCCCATGAAAATGGGTATTGCTTTGATATGGAGCTTTTAGTGTCCTTTGAAATGTTTAGACTCAACATTACTGATTTGTTAACATTGATTTTATAATAAGACACCTCGCTAAATTGGTCTAGGATGGATTTTGCTGCTTGTAAGGAAGAGTGTGGACAGGCATATAAGTCGAGGTCCATTCTCAGACAGAATTAAGCAGTAAACATAGTCCATGGCAAAATGACATCCTTAAATAAGTTCTAGCATAGACAAGGCACATACAGTAATCATAATGGTACCACTCAAAGGATTGGTTCAGGAAGAGGCGAGGCATGTGAACTTGAGAGCCAAGGCATCCACTGATTCATAATACGTATTCTAAAATGTAGGGAGGATGAGAATACTATTTTTATGTTGCATATGTTGATCCACTATCCTCTTAACTTCAGCGATTTTAGGTATAACATTTTGCTTCCAATGCCTAGCAATTACCTTGCGAGTAGCGGTGATAATATGTGCTATAATCCACTGGATATCAGCAGGTATGTCAGATAGCCCCATACTTAAAATTGCAATTTCAGGGGTCGAAGAGAGCGACAAACCAGTCACCTCAAAAATTAGTGTTTGGGCCTCCTTCCATATGGGTACAACATTGGGGCAGAACCACCACATGTGCGCAGGCGTTCCTTTATGTCCACAACCCCTCCAACAAGTGGAAGGATAGTCCCCAGTTATATGGGCAAGTCTGTCTGGGGTAAGATACCAGCGGAGTTGAATATTCCTATTTTGTTCTGCATGATTGACACATTTGGAAGGGGCTACAGCCCAATAAAGGGCTTTATGCCAGCTTTTTAATGGGAAGGAGGTGTTCAATTCTTTCTCCCAATGCAATATGAACGAAGGTTTAGTGGTAGATGTAGGTTCAGATAATGAATTACACTGGTCTATATCAATTTTGCTGACTACAAGATAACATCTGATATTTATGTATTTTGGGGTGCTGAATCCGAAAATCACATCCGTTTCCTCCAGTCACATCCGGTTTTCCGCAAAACACATTTTTTTCCCTAAAATTCTTACATTAATAACGAAGCATTACAATAATTATATTATTTAGATATGCTGAGTAAACAAAAAGGTAATGATGCACAGAAAGATATGCTGAAAACATAAGCAGTCTAGCTAATACAAGTATTAATTAAAGAGGGACTACCACCACCCCCCATTATAGTAAACTAAGCCGACCACTGAATAGCTCTTGGGATGCTGATTCGAGCGGTGCCTTTCCTTTGTTGATCCGATGTTCTAATGTGAAGATATGGCTGTGTGAAGTTTCCCCTGTGCTCTGAGTCTCGGTGCACTCCATGAATATTGTTATAAGGTGACTGGGATCTGTAGTGCTGAAATTTTGATCCTGGAAGGTCCTCAAAATCTTCATTTGTAAAATGCATTTCATACACTGTTTGCAAACTTGAACATCTTCTGAGCAAAAGGACCTTTGATGACCCAGCTAAATCACATGACTTTTGACATCATCAAAGGTCCTTTTGCTCAGAAGATGTATTCAGTTGTTCAAGAGGCTTACAAATCGCAGTAAGTTTTTATTCTGAAAATCTGTTTTAATTTGTGAAAATGTCTTCCAACACTCAAACTGTTTGTGGACAATGCAGGAATGATCCTGATATATTCTGTTATATTTGTGGCTGTTTTACAACACCGAAACAAAGGACAAATATATCAGACTTTGCACGAAAGGCTTATCATGCATATTTTGGTGTTAAACTTGGAGACCAGGACAAATCTTGGGCGCCACATAAAGTGTGCAGGACATGTGTTGAAAACCTAAGACAGTGGACTAAGGGTCAGAGAAAATCTCTCAAATTTGGAGTGCCAATGGTGTGGCGGGAGCCTCAAAATCATGTTGATGATTGCTACTTTTGTATGGTAATTATTACAGGCATGAACACAAAGACAAAATCTTCCATCCAGTACCCAAATCTCCCTTCAGCTCAAAGACCAGTTGCTCACTGCGACGAAGTTCTTGTACCTGTCTTCACCACTCTGGAAATTTCCGACAATGAAGAATTCTGTCCTTCCGATTCTTCCACAAACACCAGTGAGGTAGATTTTGTGGCTTCAGAAGTTGATGTCAGAATTCGCCAGCCGTTCACTCAAGCTGAGTTAAAAGACCTCGTAAGAGATCTTGATCTGCCGAAGTCGTCAGCAGAGTTACTTGGTTCTAGGTTGAAGGAAAAGAACCTGTTGGCTCCCGGTACCACGTTTATGTATCGAAACAGAGAGAAAGATCTTCTGAAATATTTCCAAATGAACGAGGAGCTTGTATACTGTGTCGACGTCAAAGGACTTACTGAGTCAATGGGATGTAATAGTTATCTAGCTGAAGAATGGAGGCTTTTTATTGACAGTTCAAAGAGAAGTCTAAAGTGTGTATTGCTTAACAATGGCAATAAATTGGCTTCCATTCCTATTGCTCACTCGGTTAATATGAAAGAGACCTATGAGTCCATGCAAATCATTCTGCAAAAAATCAAATAATGATCATTGCTGGATTTTATGTGGTGACCTAAAGGTTATATCGATTCTTCTAGGACAACAAAGCGGATACACAAAATTTCCTTCCTTGTGTCTTTGGGATAGCCAAGCGTAGGCAGAACATTATACAAGAAAAGAATGGCCCGTTAGAGAGAAATTTAAGATCGGTGAGAAGAATATTAAGAACGAACCACTTGTTAACCCTCAAAGTATTGCTGCCCCCACTGCATATAAAATTGGGACTCATGAAACAGTTTGTTAGGGCTTTGGATCAAGATGATGATTGCTTCAAGTACCTGTGCACCAAATTTCCTGCTCTTTCACACGAGAAGTTGTAAGCTGGAATATTTGATGGCCCACAAATTAGGCTTTTGATGAAAGACAGAGAATTCCTTAACACGATGAAAACCATAGAAAAGGATGCTTGGTCTGTTTTTATGATGTGATTACAGATTTTCTTGGCAACTTTAGGGCCAAAAATTATAACCTTTTAGTTCAAAATTTGCTGATAGCTTTTCAAAAACTGGGAGCAAATATGAGTGTCAAATTACATTTCCTTCACAGCCACCTAAACTACTTCCCTTCAAATCTTGGAGCAATGAGTGAGGAGCAAGGAGAACATTTTCATCAAGACATCAAGACCATGGAACATACATACCAAGGCAGGTGGAACACAAACATGATGGCCGACTACTGCTGGTGTTTACAGCGAGACAACCCTGATCATAACTATTCCAGAGCTTCTAAAAAAAGAAAATTTCTTCCTTAAAAATAAAATTAAAATTTAAAAAGTAAATATAAAAATAAAATTTACACAACTATTGCTCTCTTGGTTATATAATTGACTTTTTTTTGCATGAAAAAAATATATTACGTGCTGTTGCTTTTTCAAATTTTTTTATTACTACTGATATTCGACTTTAAAATCTTTAATAAAACATTTCTCATTTGTGAAAAAAATTGACGTGTTACTTTTTTTTTTTACTTCATATCTGGAATCAGCACCTTTCATTTTAGTAAAATCAGCAAAAAAACCTAGATCAGCAGAAAATTTTTTTCAAATGTAGACCAGTGTTATAGATGGTAGATAGCAATTTCCTAGCATGCTGGAGAGAAAATGCCAACATACATCTATTGTTAGGGTTAGATAGCTTATCAAAAGTGCAGGAAAATAGGAAATGACTTATTTGAAGATACTGGTAAAAGAGGGTATTGGGTAAATTATACCTGATGTATAGGGTTTCAAATTGCAACAGAGTGGTGTTGTCTACTATTTGCCCCATAGTGGTTATTCCCTTTGAGATCCAAACAACTAAGGAAAGGTTGAGGATGTGGTATTCCAGGGCCGTTAAAGGAAACAGATTTCTGTCTAATTGAAAGATGGTGGGAGGCATAGTTAATAGATGCTTCCAGGCTAAGACAGTTGTTGCCATTGTCTCAACTGGTAAGCGATATTGAAATCGCTTTAGGGCTTGGGCTGCTAAAAAGCTCTGCAATGAGGCACCTTTAATAAGAGCTTGTTCCAATTGAAGTCATCTTTGAGGGCAGGTAGGGCGCCACCATTCTTTAGCAAATGATACGAGTGATGCCCAATAGTATTTCTTAATCTCTGGGACTCCCATCCCTCCCTTCTTCAGAGGTGGATAAAGGGAAGATTTAGTAATTCTTGGCCTTTTACATCCCCATATGAATGATAACATATCTGACTGCAGACGTGACAATGTGGCCAATGGAATTTTTAACAGGATACATCTGAGCCTATATAGGATTTTAGGCAGGATAAACATTTTATTTATATTTATTCTGGCAACCCAAGACAAGGTGTTCTTAGTCAAGGAATCAGGAATTCTGCCATTAAATCTCTGAAGTTCACATGCACAAGATCTCTAGCCGATGGTGTCAGGAGGATACCTAAGTAGACAATGTGGTCCGTGGCCCAATGGAACTGATAAATTTCAATATACATTGTTTCATAAAATCAGGTATAAACAGTGGCAGCACATTAGACTTAGTTACATTCAGTTTATAATAGGAAACTTCTGAAAACCTCTGTAGGGCATTCCATATGGCTGGAAGAGAGTCCTCCGGTTTAGTGATAGTGAGAATCACATCATCAGCATAAAACGTGATGGTATGGGTTTGTGAGCCAATTTGGACACCATGAATCTGAGAGGTGGTCTGGATCAGCTCGGAAGTAGTCTGAGAGGTGGTCTGGATCAGCTCGGCTCCATAATCAACGCAAAAATCAAAGGGAACAATGGACAGCCCTGACGGGTTCCATTTGTAATATTAAATGACCTAGAGAGGAAACCAGAAGCCAAAACTGTGGCAGACGGGCTGGAATACAACCCCATAATACCTGTTACTATAGATCCAGAAAAAACAAATTTATAAAGTACACTGTCCAAATACCCCCAGTGAACCCTATCGAATGCTTTTTCAGCATCTAATGACAAGAAAAGGGTGGGGGACCTGGAGAGTTTGACCAATTGTAGAAGGTCTATGATGCGTCTGGTTCCATCTCTGCACTGCCTCCCCGCCACAAACCCCACTTGATCAATGTCAGTTAAGCCTGGGAGAACTTTATTTAACCTAGTGGCAAGTATTTTGGAATACAGTTTAATGTCAGTGTTGAGTAGTGATATCGGGCGAAAGTTGGCTGGAGAGTCAGCTGGTTTCCCTGGTTTAGGTAAGGTCCCTATTATAGCTCTCAGCATCGCTGGGGGTATGTGGCCAGAGAGTAAAAAGTCATTGAAAAGACTATGTAAATACAGAACCAGAGGCTCATGAAACACTTTATAATATTCATTAATGTAGCCATCAGGGCCAGGCGCAGAGTTTAATTTAGCTGATTTTATGGCAATCTCAATCTCAGTCATAGATATGGGTGCATTAAGCTCATCCAACTCTTCACTGGAAAGTTTAGGTAAAGCTATCGAGTCTAGAAAGGTTTGGATTGCATCTGTAGTACGTTGAGGAATAGTAGTATAATTCTTCAGATTATAAAGAGACTCGTAATACTCAGCGAATGAGTCAGCTATTTTTTGAAGGTGGGTAATCATCTGAAAGGTAGATGTACGGAGAAATGCTATTTTATGCATTGCAGCTCTGCGCCTGACCCACCTAGCCAATATGGCTCCAGCTCTATCACCCATATGGTAATGGGTCACTTTCATACGTCTTAGGGAAACGCTCATAATCATACAAAAATATAGACCTTAGTTGAGCTCTACATTCAAATATTTGATCATGCAAATCTGGAGAAGGGTTTGACTTATTCTGCAGTTCTAAGGTAGACAGTTTAGCTATAGTGTTCTTCAGTAGCTGACACCTCTGTTTTTTCAATATGGCAGCAACTTGGAGTAACACCCCTCTCATGTAGACCTTTTGAGTATTCCATAAGGTAGAGATAGTGATGTCTGGGGAATCATTGAATTCAAAAAAATCCCTGATATCCTTCATAAAAGTATTTACTCTTCCCTCATGGTTCAAAAGATATGCATTAAGTCTCCATTGAGGAGGAAGGGGGTTGGGAACATCAGTGTCAACCACTAAGGAGACCGGTGCATGGTCTGACCACGTTGTGATACCTATCTCGGATCTAGTAACCTTAGGTATTAAATCTTGTGAAATCAAAAAATAATCTATCCTAGATTGTGTTAGATGTGGTTGAGACAGAAATGTATAATCTCGTTCCGCACCATGAAGGTATCTTCAGATATCATGATATTGGTGTTCAGATAGGAGAGAACGTAAGTCACGCCTATGCATAGCAGAATGCCCACTACAATCCATCTCTGCATTAATAGGGATGTTAAAGTCTCCTCCAATAATTACAGAACCTACAGAGACAGATTGTAGCTTCCTAAAGAATCTCCTCAAAAAGGAAATATGACGCTTATTTGGTGCGTATACAGTCGCTACAGTAACTGGAGCATTATCCAAGAGCCCAATAAGTATACTATAACTGCCCCTCATGTCGGTGACTACAGAGGAGAGGGTGAAGGCTACATCTTTCTTAATAGCAGGCAAGACACCAGCTTTTTTTTAACAGAATGCTGCTGAGTAAAAAATATGAGGGAAGTCTTTATGTGCACATCTATGGGAATCCTCTGGTAAGAGGTGTGTTTCTTGAGCCATAAGTATGTTGCAGTGAGAAGTTAGTGCTTCTGACCACAATTGTTTTCATTTAACCCCTTAACGCCGAATGACGGCTTATCCCGTCATGGGCAGGAGCCGCTTGCCGCCCCATGATGGGATAAGCCGTCATGGCATTAAACTGTCACCATGTCTGATGACATGGTGACAGTGCTGAGACCCCGGCTGTTACTTACAGCCAGGGGTCTCAGCTAACCAGCCCGGGACCAATGGGGGCGGTCCCGGGCTAGCGATCGCTGTGATTGGCTAGTCTGTTCAGACTAGCCAATCGCAGCGATCGTAGCTGCAATAAATTGTAAAATTAAAAAAATAAAAAAATTAACAATATAATATACACTCACCGGCCACTTTATTAGGTACACCATGCTAGTAACGGGTTGGACCCCCTTTTGCCTTCAGAACTGCCTCAATTCTTCGTGGCATAGATTCAACAAGGTGCTGGAAGCATTCCTCAGAGATTTTGGTCCATATTGACATGATGGCATTACACAGTTGCCGCAGATTTGTCGGCTGCACATCCATGATGCGAATCTCCCGTTCCACCACATCCCAAAGATGCTCTATTGGATTGAGATCTGGTGACTGTGGAGGCCATTTGAGTACAGTGAACTCATTGTCATGTTCAAGAAACCAGTCTGAGATGATTCCAGCTTTATGACATGGCGCATTATCCTGCTGAAAGTAGCCATCAGATGTTGGGTACATTGTGGTCATAAAGGGATGGACATGGTCAGCAACAATACTCAGGTAGGCTGTGGCGTTGCAACGATGCTCAATTGGTACCAAGGGGCCCAAAGAGTGCCAAGAAAATATTCCCCACACCATGACACCACCACCACCAGCTTGAACCGTTGATACAAGGCAGGATGGATCCATGCTTTCATGTTGTTGACGCCAAATTCTGACCCTACCATCCGAATGTCGCAGCAGAAATCGAGACTCATCAGACCAGGCAACGTTTTTCCAATCTTCTACTGTCCAATTTCGATGAGCTTGTGCAAATTGTAGCCTCAGTTTCCTGTTCTTAGCTGAAAGGAGTGGCACCCGGTGTGGTCTTCTGCTGCTGTAGCCCATCTGCCTCAAAATTCGACGTACTGTGCATTCAGAGATGCTCTTCTGCCTACCTTGGTTGTAACGGGTGGCAATTTGAGTCACTGTTGCCTTTCTATCAGCTCGAACCAGTCTGCCCATTCTCCTCTGACCTCTGGCATCAACAAGGCATTTTCCGCCCACAGAACTGCCGCTCACTGATGTTTTTTCTTTTTC
The DNA here is from genome assembly GCA_900303285.1 of Rhinella marina. Classification (NCBI taxonomy): domain Eukaryota; kingdom Metazoa; phylum Chordata; class Amphibia; order Anura; family Bufonidae; genus Rhinella; species Rhinella marina. The sequence goes on along the minus strand of ONZH01019324.1, from coordinate 40,999 downwards.
GGACCATTCTCTGTAAACCCTAGAGATGGTTGTGCGTGAAAATCCCAGTAGATCAGCAGTTTCTGAAATACTCAGACCAGCCCTTCTGGCACCAACAACCATGCCACGTTCAAAGGCACTCAAATCACCTTTCTTCCCCATACTGATGCTCGGTTTGAACTGCAGGAGATTGTCTTGACCATGTCTACATGCCTAAATGCACTGAGTTGCCGCCATGTGATTGGCTGATTAGAAATTAAGTGTTAACGAGCAGTTGGACAGGTGTACCTAATAAAGTGGCCGGTGAGTGTATATATATATATATATATCCCCCCCACTGTTTTCTCTGATGGCCGTTTGGGTGGGTGGGGGGGGAGATATAGCGGGCGGGCGGGCGATGTGCGGGCGGCTGCGGCGCGAGTGCCGCCCGCAATGATTTCTCAGGATGGCGAGCGGTTACAGCTGATACTCTGCTTGAAACTGCTGACATCGGTGCTGGCACCGATGTCAGCAGTTTAACCCCTTCCATGCCGCGGTCCGTAGGGACCGCTGTATGGAAGGGGTTAACAGGGAGGGAGCTCCCTCCCTCTCCCATCGGGCGCTGGCAGCGCCGATGGTGTGGCCAGATGAGAGGGAGGAAGCTCCCTCTCCCTTCCATCGGGACGCTGCTCTGCTGTGGCAGCGTCCCGATGGTTACCATGGCAGCCAGACGCTTTCAGAAGCGTCTCGGTTGCCATGGTGTAAGCTAAGCCTCATCAGGCTCCTGCTAAAGGCAGGAGCCTGACAAGGCTTAGCAAGAGTGAAAATGCACTGCAGTACACTATATAGTGTACTGTAGTGTATTATAGAACAATCAGATCCACTGGATCTTCAAGAACCAAGTGGGTCTGAGTCTAAGAAAGTGTAAAAAAAAGTGTAAAAAAATTTTAAAAAGTGTAAAAAAAAAGTGTTAAAAAAATCCCTTTTTCCCCCAAAACTCAAATTTGAAATTAGTAAAAAAAGATAAAAAATACCCCAAGCATGTTAGGTATCGCCACGTTCGTAACAACCTGCTCTACAAAAATATCACATGTCCCAACCCCTCAGGTGAACACCGTAAAAAAATAAAAATAAAAACAGGTTCAAAAAAGCTATTTTTGTCACTTTACATCACAAAAAGTGTAATAGCAAGCGATCAAAAAGGCGTATGCCCCTCAAAATAGTACCAATCTAACCGTCACCTCTTCCCGCAAAAAATGAGCCCCTACCTGAGACAATTGCCCAAAAAATAAAAAAACTACAGCTCTCACAATGGAGACACTAAAACATGGATTTTTTTTGTTTCAAAAATGAAATTATTGTGTAAAACTTAAATAAATTAAAAAAAACTATACATGTTAGGTATCTGCCACGTTCGTAACAACCTGCTCTACAAAAATATCACATTAGTTAACCCCTCAGGTGAACACAGTAAAAAAAAAAAAAAAAAAACTGAGCCAGAACAGCCATTTTTGTTTACCTTGCCTAACAAAAAGTGTAATATAAAGTGATCAAAAATCATATGTTCCCCAAAATAGTATCAATAACACTGTCACCTTATCCCTTAGTTTCCAAAATATGGGCACTTTTTGGTTGTTTCTACTGTAGGGGTGCATCGGGGGGGCTTCAAATGGGACATGGTGTCTCAAAACCAGTCCAGCAAAATCCGCCCTCCAAAAACCATCTGGCGCACCTTTCCTTCTGCGCTTGGCCATGCGCCCATACAGTAGTTTACAATCACATGCGGGGTGTTTCTGTAAATCTTAACACAGTTTGTAAAATTAGTTTTGAAAACCTTGAGGGGTGTAGTTTCTAAAATGGGGTCATTTATGGTGGTTTCTATTATGTTAGCCCCACAAAGTGACTTCAGAACTGAACTGGTGCTTAAAAAAATGGTTTTGGAAAATTTCTAAAAAAATTTAAGAATTGATTCTAAAATTCTAAGCCTTCTAACATCCCCAAAAAATAAAATTACATCTACAAAATGATGGCAACATAAAGTAGACATATGGGACATGTAAAGTAATAACTATTTTGTGAGGGATCACTATCTGCCTTAATAGCAGAGAAATTCAAAGTTTGAAAATTACAAATTTTTCCACATTTTCTGTAAATTTAGGATTTTTTTATAAATAAAGGTGATTTATATTGACTCAAATTTACCACTGTCGTGGAGTACAATGTGTCACGAAAAAACAATCTTGGAATCAGTCGAATCGGTGAAAGAATCCCAAAGTTATGAATTGATAAAGTGACACATGGCAGATTTTAAAAATGTGGCTTCGGCATTAAGTGTAAAAGTAGCTTCGGCCTAAGGGGTTAAATGGGCTATTCAGGCCCTTCACATTTAACGACAATACCTTAAATCCCATGACTACACCAGAATACAGGTTTCTGAAACCATATTAGAGGACCTGTCAGTTGAAAAGCATCGGAGACGCTAAAGGAGATGTCATATGCCTGTAAACGATAAAAAAAAAGAGAACAAAACAAGAAACAACATAAAACCATAAGCCATCTTAAACATTCAATGGAAGTAAATTGAAAACGTTCAAAACTCTTCGTATGAACGAAGATATAAGTAGGGCTTGCACTCAAGTGACGAAGGAGTGCCAACAAGAAGGTCATAACGGTACCTCACAACACCATTTGACCAACATAGTCCAGCTTAAGACGAGGTCCATTCCATCGGTATCTTGTCTTGTCGGTGCCGCATGTCACCAGGGTGAAGATCTTCCTTCGATAGTAGGCCCAAAGACATCAGTTTCTGCGCTGCTGTGGAAGGTCAGTTGCACACGTAGAGGACGTCATTATGAGAGACGAGTAGCTTCGCTGGGAATCCCTGAAGGTAACGAATCTGTTTTCCTCTCAGACATTTAGTAAAAGCCGCATACTCCCTTCTGTTTGCTAAAGTAGCCGCCAAGAGGTCTGGAAGCACTGCTATTCCTTTAAAAAGGTCTGAAGGCATAGGATTTTGTCTAAGTGCTCTTAAGAAGGCCTCTTTAACATGAAAGAAGTGGATCCTTGCAAGGATATCTCTCGGAGTGTTAGGATCAAGACCCAATGGTTTTGGATCCTATGTATTCTGTCAATACTTTCAGCAACAGGGGGGTTACAGCACTCATCCAAATTAAGGCACTATCTGGGTGCGCGTCTGTAAATAGTGCCTGCTTCACCTCAGGATCACACTTTCATTGTATATACAAAACAGACAGCACTTCCAATTGTTTAAATATGAAGGTGAGTTTTTATTTTCATTTTCAGCCGTGCATTTATGCACAAGCCATGTCTTGTGCATAAATGCACGGCTGAAAATGAAAATAAAAACTCACCTTCATAATTAAACAATTGGAAGTGCTGTCTGTTTTGTATATACAATGTATTCTGTCAATAGTCATGTCCAGCTCAGTGAGATCAGGAATGGCATCTTTCAAAAGGTTCTGGAGCAGGAGGCACAATTCTTCGGAAGTGACCATTTCTGGGACACCCCGCAGGCGAACATTATTGCACCTGTTTCTGTCCTCCATGTCATGTAGCTTAGCTGTCAATTTACTGACCTCCTCTTCCAGCACTTCATTGGCATCGATAAGCGAGTTACGAGAGGCCGTAAGTTCTGCCATCTTGCCTTCCAGATGAGATGTGCGTTCCCCCAGGTGGGATACTTCTTGTTGTACTTCTTTAAGTATAGAATGGAGATCCTTCTTTAGTGAAGACCTGAGTGAGTCCAGCATAGACCGCAAGAGATCCTCTGTGAGGACTCAAGGATCTCCTGGTATGTGCAGCGGGTATGTGTAGCTCACCTCCTGGTGAGGATGCAGGCGAGGCAGAGCAAGATGGTGCTGGCGTCTGCTGCGGACTCCCGCCCTGTGATGCGGTCTTGTGAAAAAACTCTGTGAGTTTCGCCGGAGCTTGTCTCTTTTCTACCCGCCCCATAGATGGACCTTCAATGTGGGTAAGTTTCTGCATGAAATGCTGGCGCTGGAATTGCCATTGTTAGCCACTTAATGGTGAAGTATCCGGAGCTCACGAACTATGCAGCCAGAGCCATCAGCGTGCAGGCCACGCCCCGAGCTTGGTTGCGTTTTAAGACTAATCCTTGATTCTGAGAGAGTTTTATAAAGTTGTGGTGAAGGGCTCCCCTTGTGAGCTGCTTCTAGTTGAGCTATCTTTGTTAATAGTTCCTGAAGTTCCCTAGACCTAGTTTTGTTATAGCGAGCAGTTTGTTGAATTAGTATTCCCCTGATGTATGCTTTGTGTGCGTTCCATAAAATAGTTGGGTTATCTGGGGAGCCTACATTAAGTCTGAAAAATTCTTGTAAGGCGGATGTTACATGTTGACGTATTTTATCAATTGTAAGAATAAATGGATTTATTTGCCAAATGTATGTGTTACCTCGATGGGCAGGGGTTCTTTGTACAAGTTATACAGGTGCGTGATCAGACCAGGTAATATTGTGTATTTTACATGAGATTACATCAGGAAGCAACCATTTACAAAGGACAAACATGTCTATTCTAGTATACACTTTGTGGCAGTGGGAGTAGTATGTACAGTCCCTTTCATTATCATGTGTACATCTCTACCCGTCATAAAGATTGTATTGTGTGAGATATGAGCCTAGGCTGGGAGTCTGAGCGCTACGTCTGGAGGTAGAGTCTAGTGCATGGTTATGTACAATATTAAAGTCACCACATAATAACAGTTTGCCTTGGATTTTTGGCTGAATTTTCTTCAGTAGCGTATTTAAGAAGGAGATCTGCGCTGAGTTAGGTTAACAATAACGTTAACAATGGTAACCAGGATATTATTAACAGTACAAAGCAACACGACATATCTACCCTTCAAATCCACTATAACCTCCCTCTCTTCAAACGTCACTGTGTCCCGAATTGCTATACAAGCTCCGCCCTTTTTTTATTGGCATTCGAGCAATATACATGGACTATTGAGACCATAGACATTCAAAGACACTATGTTAATAGACATGATTATCGAGCAAAATGGAGCTTGTTCCCCAGCCTATTCTGTTGAGCATTTTCCTAGACAGTGGATATCTTAGCTGCAACTTAAAAGAAGGTATTACCATAACCTGTTGATTTAGGTCTAATGGAGGCTTGAACCTTATATAAAGGCCTTAGAGTGGTAGAGGAACAATGATAAAGTCATGAACATTTTGATAACTGAAAATAGTTAACAACATAAACAAGAAAAACTTAAAACTATAACGTGCAGTGGGTGAGACTTCACAAACCATGGGGATGGTTTGTAAGAAAAGAGAACAGTGTCCTGCAACACAACTTGTAATGGTAATCTCACGTGTCCTTAGAAGTAGTGGATTAGTCTGGATTCATTTGTCGCGGTGAGGAACTGGTGCGGTCTGGATGGGTTGATGAAGGGAGCTGGAGGCCCCATTTCTTAAGCAATGCCAATCCTTTTCCCGGTGAAGAGATGGCGTGCAGATCGCCATTTCTAGAAACAAGAAGCTTTGTGGGGAAACCCCATTTATATGCGGATTCCATGCTGGCGTAGGCCTTGCGTAACTGGTAACAGTTTTCTCCGGGCCTGCAATGTCAATTGTGAAAGATCTGTGAATAAGGTGATATCCTGATAGGGATTAGGCAATTTTGACTGTTTTCTCGCAAATTGCATCAGTTTTTCTTTGATATGGTAAAAATGTATACGAGCTATGGTGTCTCATGGTACATGCTCTGTTATAGCTTTAGGCTTAGGTAGGCGATGTGCCCTGTCAGTAATGATATCTGTAGCCGTTACCCCCAGCAACACAGCTTTTATAAATGACTGAATGTACTCAGACAAATCATTGGAAGATATTGACTCTGGGACCCCCCGCAGCTTTATATTGTTGTGCCTGCTTCTGTCCTCTATGTCCACCATTTTTAGTTTCACGCTTTATAATTCCTCTGTGATTGCGTTGTGGGCATCTACTAAGCTGTTATGTGCTGACGATAACTCTCCCATTTTGTTTTCTATATGGTCCACCTGTTCGTCCAATCCATCTACAGTGTTAGAGATGGCGTTTATAGCTTGTGTGATGTCCTTTTGTATAGGACGCCTTAGCGCCAACATGGCGTTTTTCATAAAGGCTTCTGATACTGCATTCTCGGAGGTATCAATGTCGTTTAACGGATCGTCGTGACCCACCTCAAAGACTGTGTGTTGTGCTTGGTTTTCGGTGGCCTGTGAGAGGGTGGTGTCCGGTCTGGATTTCTGCTTGTCCGGGGTAGCGGTAGTCGATGCAGGGGGGGAATCTCCGGGTGATGTTGCCTGGTCCTTGCTGGGGTCCTCAGCAGCGTAAGTTGGCGTGCTTGTTCTGTTAGACCCAGTGGCGTAACTACAGGGGAAGCAGCTGCTTCGGGGCCCGAGAGGAGTAGGGGGCCTGGGAGCAGTGTCTTTTCTAGTACTATTCAGGCCAGGCTGGGCCCCCAGTGTGACTGTATCTACAGGAGGCCCAGTCTGGCCTGAAATATACTAGAAATGGTGTAAATGGTATACATACCAGTATCAAGGACCTTTTCAATGCAGTAATCGTAGGCTAAAGGACCTTCGATGACGTCATTAGGTCACATGATCGAAGGTCCTGTATCCTACCATTACTGCATTCCAAAGGTCCTTTAGCCTCCTAGAGACACCAGAGGAGAATGAAGAATCTGCAGCCTGTAAATAAATAAGTGTCTGTGTGTATATGTATATGTGTATGTGTTTATCTGTGTGTGTTTATATGTGTGTATAATATATAGAGATATATATGTTTTTTTTGCGTATTTGTATTTATAGATATGTGTGTGTGTGTGTATATATATATGTGTCTGTCTTTGTGTGTGTATGTGTATATATATATATATTTATATGTGCGTGTTTATATCTGTTTGTGTATGTATATATGTGTGTGTGTGTATGTGTGTTAGTATGAGATTGCAGATGGCATAGGTACACAATCTGCTTATTCTGTATATAGGAGATATCTGGATATGGGTAGTAGTGTGTGTGTGTGTGTGTAAATGTATGTATATATATATATATATATATATATATATATACAGTGTATAGTTATATTTATAGAATTAGAGCACTACTAGTCCTATCCAGATATTTAGGAAACTGATACTTGTTGAAAAAAACAAAAAAGCTTTTTACTATTGATGACCTGTCCTTAGGATAGGTATCAATAGGTATCAATATCAGAGTGGGGAACGGGGGAGCCCTGTAGATAATTTGCTGTGGGGCCCAGTGAGTTGTAGCTACGCCCCTGGTTAGACCCGCTTCTCTTCTGAGAATCTGCCAATTAGTGCTGTGGCAGTTTGTGTTTGCGGGGATGAGGAGCTGGAGCCAGAGTCTGAAGTGGAGTCCTCTGCATGAATAGGTGGCGTAGCAGCAGGAGCGAGTGTCTCCGAAGCTGTCTCTCTCTCTGGAGTTTTGCGAGCTTCTGATCCCGCCATTGCTGAGTCTCGCTTGCTTTCTTCCCGCATGCTGGAAAAGGCTGTTAGAAGCTTTGGAGCCTCTTTCTTGCCCCTCCACGTCATCTTTGGTGGTAAGGGAGTATTTCTGTCCAGAATGGAGATAAGTGGAGCTTGTGAGGTCGCTGTGGTAGTGACTTTTGCAGGAAGCCTGTAAGGAGCACTAGAGCTAAGCTGCTATCATGCTCCCGAGCCAGGCCACGCCCTCCTAGACAAATCATTTTTAAGGATGCTCCACCTACCTCTAACTTTGCCACTGGTTCCAATGTAGACCATCACCGCTGGATCTTCTCCAGCCCCTCACAGTAATTTATCAACCCGATCCATGATATGTCGAACAGCAAACCATTCGACGATCCCGATGTTTGTGACAGATCGCCCTATCTGTACCCCTAATAATTGAGTCTCCCACTACCAGAACCTGTGTGGACTGCCTGCTCTCCTGGTCCCCTGTTTACTGGAGCTGAAATTCCTCAGGAAGTGTCTTGCTGCAGAGATGCTATCCCGGAACTTACATCCCCCTTATCTGCCAACCTTGCAAATCTGTTGGGGTGCGTCAGATCAGGTTAGCCTCTCTTGCACTCGTCCCTCTACTCAGCTTTCTGTTACCCACCTAGTTTACCTCACTTTCCTGATCCTTTATACTATCATCCTACTCCACTACCCCACAGAGTGCCTGCCCAGTGAGCAGCAAACTCTTTCCAATTTTCCAAAGCTTCACAATGTCGAAATTTGCTCATTTAAATACCGAATGTGTGGTTACAAATGGGCAATTTAATAACATGTTGAACAAACATATGCACCCTTAGGCCTCTTTCACACTAGCAGCAGTCTGGTTCCGGCCCCCACACATGTCACACAGTACCATATACAGACATACACACACATACATACTTACATACTTCAGGCAGGCAGGCAGGCAGGCCGCACGTCTTCACGCCCAGGAGGCGCGCAGCTATGACGATTCCCCACAGCGCCCTCTGCTGGGCTCTGTAGAGAATCGTTATAGCGGTGCGCCTCCTGGGCATGAAGACGTGCGGCCTGCCTGCCTGGAGTATGTAAGTATGTATGTGTTTGTGTGTATGTGTATGTATGTCTGTCTGTATGTATGCATGTGGTGATGGATCCATCCTGAACTCCATTGAAAGTCAATGGAGGGCGGATCTGTTTACCATGTTGGTCACACCAAACGGATCCGTCCCCATTGACTTGCATTGGGGGTCATTCCGGATCCGTCTTGGTGCGGATGCCTGGACCGGAGAGAAAACCGCAGCATGCTGCGGTTTGTTCTCCGGTCTGGAGACGGAATGCTTTCAGGAGCATTCCGTTGTCTTCAGTTCAGTTTTGTCCCCATTGACAATGAATGGGGACAAAACTGAAGCGTTTTTTTCCGGTATTGAGCCCCTATAACGGAACTCAATGCCGGAATTTAAAAATGCTAGTGTGAAAGTAGCCTTAAACAGCTGTTCCAGGACTGCATACATTTGAAAAGATGTGCACTGGACTGTGTTGCCAATAATGGAACACACGCTTAATACAAACACATACTTGAAATCAAACACGCAAACACTCACAAACTCCCGTTTGTTTGTTTTTTTGTCTGCTTGTATAGGTGCTGCCCCCAAACAGCTTCAAACCAGACTGCTGTTTGTTTGTTTGTTTGTTTTTTCTCTGGATTCAAAGCCTTTGAAAACCCTTTTAAAATAAGACATTAATATGAAAAATGAATTCAAAATCCAGAGAAAGTCATTTCTTCTAAAGACAAATTTAGGAATTATATATGGACAATTGTTAAATGAATTATGACTGTGCATCTTGTAAAATAAATCGGGGATGTGCCACTGGTCTAAGTTATTGGTAACTGAGGTGTCTTGTATTAAAGGTCACTCTCATCTATAAAGAGATATGGCTTGAACAGTTATGACACATTAATCTGTATACAATTTTGTAGATACTATAATGTTTAGGAGAAAATTTCATAAGACATGACATGAACAATTCTGTGTGGACTTACTAGAGAGCTGGAAGCCTGGATGTTTGAAATTCACTGGCCAGTGACAGTGTTGTCATAAGCTCTTAATGGTGCTTGTCATTTCAAAATAGGCACTCTTCTGTTATTTTATTTTCTGCCTTTGAAAAGCTTGGACTGAGTAAAATAAAATGTGCTGCTCTTAACGAGAAATTTTTGTTCCTTTATGTAGGCCAGAGAAGGAATTTTCTGTCCATGCTGAATCATCTAAGAGCACAAAATAACATTGCATAAGTAACTGTACATAGAGATGTTGTCCAAGATAATTAAAAATCTCAGACAAAAATTACCTTTTTTCATCCTCTTCTCCAGTGCAGTTCTCTGCTTTGCTGGTCTAGTCTTCCTGCTGCTTGCTTACAAACTGTAATTGGGACGTAGCAGTATATGGCCTGTGACCACTGCAGTGATCGGCTCCAGCTGTGACATGTTCTATACCACCACATCCTTACTGCAATATGTCAGACCACCCTTTCAGACTACTAGATTTAATGCAAAAATGTTGGAACTAGTAATAATCTGGTTAAAATTAGAGAGAATTTTGTCATGGAGGTAATATAGGAAGCTAGTTTTACTTGAGTCTGTGTTGGGGTACTTTGTGCTAGTTTTATTTAAATGTTGGCCATCTCTAAATGGGCACTCAACTTTGCATAACTCAATAATACAAGCGACCATAGGAAATTTTGTAATATGTCTTATCAGTGAGAGATGTCTGGTTCTCCTGTTATAAGCTGTTTGCCATCCTCCCACCCCCCTAGCTAATTGCTTTTCAGTTTGTCTCTGAAAAATGTCTAAAAGCCCGTCCAGGATGGATGAGCTCCACAGAAGGGTTATATTACCCATGTCAATACAAGTTTATGGAGACTGCTGCCATCAATTTGGTATGGGTTATAAGGCCATTCCAAACAACTTTAAGTCCATCATACTACAGTACAATAAGAAAGATGATTCACCACTGGAAAACATTCAAGACAATTGACAATCTTCCCAGGAGTAAATGTCCCAGTAAATTCAACCCAAAGTCTGAATTTGCAATGCTCAGAGAGATTTCAAAACACCCAAAAGATACATCTAAAACTTTACAGGCCTCAGCATGTTAATGTTAAAGTTCACAATAGTACAATTAGAAATAGACTGAGCAAGTTTGGCTTGTTTGGAAGGGCTGTCAGGAGAAACCCTCTTCTTTATAAAAAGAACATGGCAGCATTACTTTAGTTTGCAAAGTTGCATCCAAACACACCACAAGACTTTTGGAACAATGTTCTTTGGACAGACAATAGGATCAAAGTGGAGATATTTCACAATAATGCACAGTGCCTTGTTTGGCAAAACAAAAAAAAACAAAAAAAACAGTTCATAGGAACTGTCAAGTATGGTGGTAGAGGGGTAATGATTTGGGCTTGTTTTGCAGCTATAGGTCATGTGCACCTTGCAGGCAATGAGTTGACCATGAACTCCTCTGTATACAAGAGTATTCTAGATTCAAATGTGAGGTCATCTATCCAACAGCTAATCCTTGGCCGAAACTGGGTCATGCAACAGGACAATGATCCCAAGCACACCAGCAAATGTATAGCCTTAAGAGAGGTGTGCATGAATAAATGCCCACAAACCTCAATAATCCGAGGTAACATTGAAAAGAAGACAAAGCCAAATTACTCCAGAACAATGCGAAAGACTGATGCAAAATAATTTCTTCAAGTTATTGCTGCTAAAGGTGGTTGTACAAGCTATGGACTCATGGGGTGTGCTTAGGTTTTCATTTTGACATCATTTTTGCTGAATAAATAATAAAACACTGGAATTTGTCTGTAAATGAAACAGCAGAATGTGCTGTTGTTCATCTAAAGTTATATTTACCTAATTTTACATTCTAAAGAATGGATATTTTTTTTCTGTGCTGTTATGTAAAACAATAGAATTCATTATTTGTATCTTGACTATATACAGTATATAGAATTGATAAATGCAAAGTAGAGCGCACAAAAAGTCTTCTCCCCTCAGGACAAAGAGTAACCAATAAATAAAATAACTTTTTGCCAGACAAGACTTGCACGTACAGTACTTGTCAATTTATATTGTATTGGTTAGAGTCAAAACAGTAATAAAATTAACAAATCTGTAAACTCACATTGATAGAAGTAAAAATGAATATAGCTCCTATACTCAATGCTGAAATATAATCAAAACATCACTAAAAATATCCCTTAAATGAGGCACTTGGTAAAAGTGCTGTGCAGGGCCCTTGAACTTGGCACTTATTTAAAACCAGGAATACTGCTTTGGTAGGGTTCATCATGGTGAAGTAAATGAGTCCTCTATTGCTGCAATTGGATGTAGTGTTGCAGCATAATTACTTTTATTTGTATGCAAATTAGGTGATAAGAGCACCACGGGGCTGGCCTAGCCTCTTGGAGCACTGCTTCATCTCCTCCTCTCCGCCTGTAACCACTCCTCCTCATAGCTTGATAGACGGGACTAGGTGTCCTCACTGTTCAGATGCCTGACCCTTAAATCTTGTGCTTGTGCCAGCTAGACTGCACAGTTGATCTCAGGAGGCTGTCTCCTGCTCTGAGATCTGCACTGCATAACCACCTATGACATCAGTCTTCTCCCAAAAGAGAAGACGCTCCACTTCACTGAGCATGTTTAGACTGATGAATGATAACCCTTATGACATGGTGGATTGCTTCTGAAATATTAATAAATGCATTTTGGTGTCAGTCTAGGCTTCTTCCTGTGGGCTTATTCTGTATGTCTCCCTCTTTCCATTATACCTTTATGGGAATCCTGGTGCATATTACACTCCTCAATATTTAAACTGCAGAACCAAGAAGGAAAAGTAGTGGAATTCTGGAAATGACATGATCACATGTTAATGATATGGAAATGATAAAAAAATAGAAAAAAAATTTCCAAATATCTTGATTTATTCAGTATTGAGTATGTGTACCACACGTAGAAATGCATGCACTTACTGCCTTGTCATGCTATCAATAAGATTATTAATACTTGTCTGAGGAATGTACTGCTACACTAAATGCACTTGGTCAAGAAATCATCAACATCCGCTGGTGGCAGCTCCCTTTGTAATTACCAACCAATGATGTCTCAGATGTGCTCAATGGGAGACAAGTCCAGGGATCCTGCAGGCCATGGTAGTACATTTAGGCTGTGCAGGCTACTCACAGCAGCACAAGTAACATGTAGCCTGGTGTCGTCCTGTTTGAAAACAGCTCCTGGAACAAACTGGACACTTTGGATAAATGGCTATTTGTTCCATGATTAAATCAATGCTGACCCATCACTGTACCTGAATTGAAGACTAGAGGGGTCTGGCTACCTTACAATTTACCACTCCACACTATAAAGCTGGGAGTAGGACCGGTGTGTCATTCCCTTGTGAAAGCCTCTTAATGGCATTGTCCACATGGTCGCCAGACCAATCTCCAACTATCACTGCGTTTGTGACAAACGTGGGACTCATTACTGAAGAGGATAGACCTCCATTACAGCCTTTTATGCCATCTTGCTTTGCACCGATTGCCTTTGAGAGCCGTGGTGTTAGGCTACTCACAGTAGGATAAGTAACATGCGGCCTGGTGTTGTCCTCCTTGTCCATGGAGGAAAAATGTGGACCACTCCTTGCGATTCTTGCTGTGCAAGGAGGACAAGGAGGAGTCTTAGCAGGAGAAAAGGAAGGTGATGATGACAAAGATTCCATATTGCTTGGGAATGCAGGTTGGCTGCCACAAAGAGGACCAGGAGAAGGAGGACAGACTTGTTCTGATTGGGAATGGCCAGTTGTATTTTCCCAAAGGATCTGGTGATGCTGCCTCACATGCTACAATAGACTTCTGGTGCCTATAATGGTGTTTGAGTGGCCACAGCTTATTTTAATCCTGCAGATCTTGGATACCACTGTGGTTTTGTGTGCCTGCCTTGTAGAGAAAAAACGCTATGCAGGAGTTGCTCACGCAGAGCTACGAGCAGCCAAGCTGGACTTAGCTCTGGCACATTTGGGCCTAACCCACACACATCAGCAGCATCACCAGATCCCAAAGCAGACGTGGCCCTGGATGTTCTTTAGGAGGTATGTGGCCTCTGCTCTTTATTGCTGCCACCATCTCTCTTCTCCACTGATTTTGCCTCCTCTTCAGTACCCCAATCTGGCTCCCAGCTCATGTCCTCACTCTCCATGCCACTTTTATCAGACTATGAGATATCATGATGGACCCCTGCTCTACTCCCGGCTGCCATTGTCATATCCCCCAATGCCAATGCAGGTGCCAATATTACCACCACCAACCACCATCAACACATGTATGCATGTATGCAAGTCGTCAACAGTCTCTCTTGACTATCTGCTGTAGGGTCTGGTGGGGTTTTCTTGCGACTTCTTCAGAAAAAGGAAGGTGCCCGTCTAGGAATGGACAGTGAAGACTGAGAGGCCTCCACTGAAAGCCTTTTTGGGGCTACAAGGAGGAGGAGGAGTAAGAGGAACACTGAGACCTCTTGCTCCACGGCACAGTGTCAGACTCTGAAGTCACTTCCACCTCATCCTGCTGCAACTGAGAGGAGGAGTGAGCCATCCAATCCACAATCTCATCCTCTTTCTCCTCAACGATAATGTTGCGCCTTTCCAAAGCCAGCAGAGAAAAATGCGGTCTAAAACTACTACTACTACTTCTGGCCGGATAGTTGGTGCTGCTACTACCCACATCCTGGCTCTGGTTTTTTCATTAGGAACTCTTCTATAACCCGTACATATTTGGGCCTCTCAGATAATGTGCACTACTCTGTGTATTGGAGTAGTAATCACGTATATATGCTGCTGGTTTCAATATAATAAACAACACCCCCCCTCAAAAAAAAATTTGACTGACAACGTGTGAAGACTGAATTAGGCCTAAATTTGCTATCATTCCCAGATACTTTTATGTGCTACCCGGTCTATTAGTGTAGGAATCATGTATATATCCTAGCTTGAATATAATCAACAACCCCCCAAAAAAAATTATTGAACTGATCATGTGAAAACTAAATATATACGTAAATGGACGTATATGGAGGCCTGACCCTTAATATCGTGTTAACACTCCTGGTAACTTGTTTCCCTAGCCTGTCTACTGGTGTAATGATCATCTAGATGCTGGTTTAATTAAATTGAACTAGTCCCAAAAAAATTTACTTGCAACGTGTAGAGAAATAAATGAATGTTGATGGATAATTAAGGGCCAGGCCTCACACTCAATTTCATGTTAATATATACAGGTAGATAGCTGCTACACCTTGGGTATTGGTGAGATATTCACATATTTGCTGCTTAATTAAATGGAACAAGTCCCCAAAAAATTATTCCTTTCCAACCGTGTGGAAACTGAAAATAGGTAAAGGGACAATTGCGGCCTGACCCTTAATATTACATTAACACTCCCATTGTTACCTTAGCCTGTCTACTGGTGATCACCTATATGCTGATTTAATTCAATTCAACAAGTCTCAAAAATGTATATTGCAATCGTGTGAAAACTGAATAAATGGAAATTGAGGCTTGAGACACAGATTCACATTAACACTCACAGGTAGATTACTGCAACACCTCGTTTATTGATACAGTAATTATGTATAGATGCTGGTTTAATTTTAAAAAGTCCCAGTAAAAGCAAATTGTAACCGTGTGGAAACTGAATAAACAGAAACGAACTATTGAAGCTTGGCGCTCAATTTCTGGTTAATACACACAGTTACATTCCTGCTACACTTTGGATATTGCTGCAATAATCAGGTATATATGCTGCTTAATTAAATTTACCCCCTCCCCCAAAAAAAAAACAAAATTGCAACCGTGTGGAAACTGAATATACATAAACGACGATTGAGGCTTGATGCTAAATTTCTAATTAGTACACACACATAGATTGCTGCTATACTTGGGTATTCTTTCAGTAATCATATATATATATATATATATATATATATATATACTGCTTAATTAATTTGATCCCCCCCAAAAAATGTCAGTTGGAACCGTGTGGAAACTGAATATATGTAAACGGACGATTGAAGCTAAAAAATTGTTGTGATTTTGTGAAAATGGGGAATGAATGAAAGTATTTGCTTGCAGGTAGCTGCACACAATTTTGGAATCCTAGCCTTTCCCTTTAGTCTCCCTGGAAATAAGCTTGATTGATTTCTGACTCTCCCTGACTCTCTAAGATTGTCCAGGACAGAGTTTTGCTTGGGCACCTCCTTGCTGCAGCATTGATTGGCTCATTCACGATGTCTTTCAGCCAGGGAGCCAAACAGGGCAGGCCCTCCCCCACTTCCTCTCAGGGTCATGTGAGATCCCTGCTTCTTCTTCCTCCCTAGTACTTTTTCCTGCCGACATGTGCTCTAAAATGGTGTAAAGTCCCGTTTTAGTGGATTCGTCCAAAACAAACCTAGATAGATTCGGTTTCACCTGCCATCCAAAAAATAGCAATAGCTGGTTCGCTCAATCTTAGTATATGCGTTATTTTTTTTGTATGAATAGGGGACATATATGTTTCTCTAAACTTTTAAGACTCTAGAAGTGCCCTCAGCATCTTATTTGACTACATGTGACTGTATTGTTAGTTCAATACTTCTCACTTTGTCTGGACCGCAATTTGTCTAAAGCCAACTCTTCCACCCCTGTCCATAAATGTACAGTACCTGTACAATATTAGTATTGTTTCTCTTTATCCCTTTCCCATCATACCACTTGTTCTTCTTTTCCTCATATGTTATTTCAGCAGGGGCGGACACAGTCAGCAGAGGCCCCCTGTGCAAGGAATGTACCTGCCCCCCCCCCCCCCCGACATAACCCCATCTCTCCCTACTCAGCCACTCTGATATTTTATGCTCCGACACTCTCCCTTGCCCTGGGCTGTTTTGTTTACATTTTTACACTGTTAAGCGGGGACGTCACTGGGGGCGGCTTTACAGGCTAGGCCGGCACTAAAGCCTGTCCATTAGTGCCGGTGACATCACCAGGCTCACTACTAGGCATAAGTTCCCCCTCCCCATAGTACCCCCAGTGGTAATAAGGCTCCCTACAGTGCCCTCAGTACTAATAAGGCCCCCCTATAGGGCACCCAAATAGAAATAAGGCCAATCTATAAGGCACTTCTATGGAGCCCTCAGTAGTAATGCCCGCCACTGCCCACAGTATTTATAATGTTCCCTGCAGTGCCCCCTGTAGTTATAATTCCTCCTGCCATACCCCCTAGAGTTATAATATTCTCTGTAGTGCCTCCATAAATGATAATGCTTGTCCTCTCCCTCCAGTCTTCTATATGATACAGTCCCATGTAAATATCACTACTCTCCCTCCAGTCTTCTATATGATACAGTCCCATGTAAATAACCTCTCTTCCTTACAGTCTTCTACACCATGCAGTCCCATGTAAATAACATCACTCCTCTCCCTCCAGTCTTCTATACCATGCAGTCCCAAGTAAATAACACCAGTCCTCTCCCACAAGTTTTCTATATGATACAGTGCCATGTAAATAACCTCTCTTTCTTAAAGTCTTCTATACCATGCAGTCCCATGTAAATAACACCAGTCTTCTCCCACCAGTCTTCTATACAATACAGTCCCATGTAAATAACACCAGTCCTCTCCCACCAGTCTTCTAGATGATACAGTCCCATGTAAACAACTTAAATCCCCTCCTTCAGCTCCCTCCAACACATAGTCCCATGTAAATAACATTACTCCTTACCCTCCAGTCTTCTATAATATCCAGTCCCATGTTAATAACACTAGTCATCTCCCTTCAGTCCCTCTAACATACAGTCCCAGTTAAATGACATATCCCCACCCCCACCCCCACCCCCTCTCTAAGCAGGGAGGAGGTATATTTGGGAGAACCACATCTCCCAGCATGTCTCTGCCACTTACATTCACTCCATGGGCTCACAGGTCTCCACTGATGGGCGCTGCCTTTCTTCACAGGTCACATGGCAGTGACCTCATCACAGGTCCTACAACCACTACCACTGCTGACAAGATCACATGACTATGATGTCATCGCAGGTCTTTCAGCTGTGGAGTACAGGCAGAACGGCAGCAGATTTATAGTAAGTCCTAATCAGGGCCCCATCCCCCACACCTGTGCTGGCACTGGGAAGGGCCCCTCTCCCTCCCTCCCTGTGCCCCTGTGCAGTTGAAAATGCTGCACAGGTGGTATATCCGCCCCTGTATTTCAGTATATCTTTGTTATACAGTAAGTTTAGTCACTTCTCTTTGTAATATCCTCATTTTGATGTCCATGGACCTACTTGCCAAGTCATTGTATTGCAACTATAGTTAGCATTATTGAGCTGTGCTGCAACATGTCACTGAATGTTAAACCTAAGAAAAATTAAAGGTTTGCATAAAGTCAGAAAAATGTATAAATTTTGGAATCAGATAAAAATGTAATGAAAAATTGATATGCAGTGTTTGACAGGCTCACATCTCCTGAATCTTTTTTTAGCTAAAACAAATAGATTCATAAACGTTTGATTTGTTCTTTCCTAAAATGTCGTAGGATAAAGAGAAAATGCATCAAATAACTTTTGTAACAAAACTAGAAATGTCGGTCTTAAAGTAAATGTCCATCTTAATTTTGTCCATTTTCAGGATGTGTCTCTGATTAATTTCTTAATATATTATTTTACTGGTCATAACTCTCAGTTTTTGGGTGCTGGGTTTAAAATCCCTCATATAGACATACATGAGGGAACCCATAGACTCAGGGGAGTGTGAGCAATCTGGAAATTTTCATAAAACTTTGCTTCAGTGTCTCCTGTGTTGCCGAGCAGCCTGTGTGCAGTGCAGAAGGAAGGACCAGGTCCGCTCCCATCATTCTTATACGGAGCTGTAGCTGAAGAGAAGAAAGGCTGAGTGCATGCAAGGGAGGAAAACTACTGTGTCATATTTTCCTCAAGCATCTGCTTTGGGGCCTGATAATTCTGTGATCTGTTTTTGGATGTGATACTTTATGGGTCTAGGGTTTGATCATTGAAGAATTTGGGTCTGATTTTTAGTGGTCTGGTCTGGGTATGAATGGATGTAATGGTCTGGTCTAGGGTAACATACAGTAAATAATTGCTTAAATGTCTAGGTTATTCCTAAACCTATAAGGGTAAGGGCACACTTAGGGGCTGTACACATCACATTTTTGCCCTACATTTAGTGTATACATTGGGAAAAAGGGATGCAAAAGCACAGTACAGTACACTTTTCCATGTATACATTAAACATATGTATTTTTTTACAATGGAACCACAGACATTATAATATGGCTTTCTCTAAAGGCTTAAAGGGGTATTCCCATTTCTCAAAAATGAAGTTTGTATAGTTAGATATAGCCATACCAAAATTTTTACTAATAGAATGTATTTACATAAAATGTACCTCTTAGAAGATTTGCCTGTTTGTATAGGCATTGTCCCACACACATCAGTCAGGCCATTGCCCCTAGTTACGGCCACCGCAGCCATGTAGTAGTGGCATTTTGGAAGCGCAGAGAAAAATGCTACAAGCTGCGTTCTTGTCCGTGCTTCCAGAACGCAGACAAACGGATCCTGTTCCAAGATCAATTCATCTCTATGGAGTAGGATCCGTTAATAAAGTTTGCGTTTTGGACGGATCCTTACCATTGCATTTTGGACGGAAGCGCAAAGTACCCTAAGATGTGTCTCCGCATGCTCATGCAATGTGCGTTTACAATACAGCAGTTACCTCAGAGCGGGTTTGAACAGGAGCAAGCCGGCCACCACTACTACATGGCCACGGTGGCCATAACCAGGGGCAACGGCCTGACTGATGTGTGTGGGACAATGCCTATACAAATAGGGAAATCTTCTAAACGGTACATTTTATATAAATACATCCTATTAGTAATAATATTGGTATGGCTATATCTAACTATACAAACTACATTTGTGAGATGGGAACACCCCTTTACGTTTCACGTATATATCATGTTCTAAACGTGAGACAAAAATCTGATATGAACACAACCTTAGGCCCCTTTCACACGGGCGTGATTTCCACGCGGGTGCAATGCGTGAAGCGAACGCATTGCACTTGCACGGAATCATGACCCATTCATTTCAATAGGTCTTTTCAGATGAGCGTTTGTTTTCACGCATCCGTTATGCGTTGCTTGAAAATCGCTGCTTGTTCTATATTCTGCGTTTTTCACGCAGCCCTGGCCACATAGAAGTGAATGGGGCTTCGAGAAAAACGCATTGCATCCGCAAGCAAGTGCGGATGCAATGCATTTTTCACTGATGGTTGCTAAGAGATGTTGTTTGTAAACATTCAGTTTTTTATCACGCGCGTGAAAAACACATCAAAACGCATTGCACCCGTGTGGAAAAAACGGAACAACTGAACGCAATCGCAGACAAAACTCACTGAACTTGCTTTCATAATGGTGCGAGTTTCCCTGAACGCACCCTGAACGCATCCGGACTCGTGTGAAAGGGGTCTTAGTGATGCATTTGTATTCTATTAACACAGCTTGGCAGGAATAAGTGCCCTTCCCTTAACTTTCACATGGAACAGGAAAATGTTCATACTCGGGGACAGTCAATAGTTTGCTAAGGGGTCCAGCATTTTCTAGTCTGACCCTAATTAAATGATAACAAATTGCTAATAAAATGTTAGTTTTTTTACAGTCACCTAAAGGGTAAGCTTACTTTACATACTTTTATTACAGTATTAATGGGGTATTCCTATCTTAGGTTGTGTTTACATCACATTTTTGACCCACATAACGTATACATTAAATAACGTATATGTTACTGTAAACAGATGACATACAGTGGCAACCGTCTCCATAGGTTTCCATTGTTAAAAAGCAACATATCTGTTTAGTATATACGTATGGTTGTTTTTTTGCTGTTGTTGGATTTTGCAGGATGAAAAGCATAGTGTACAACACCTTTTCATCCATTTTACCAACATAAATTTTAACATGGGACAAAAATGTGGTGTGAATACAGCCTTATAAAGTGATGGCTTATCAGTGGAATATGACAACACTTTATGATCGGTGGAGTTACGATCCTGGCTGTCCTTACAATCGTAGGACTATGGCAGTTGTGTAGTGCTGTGTCTTCTTCTGTTTTACCCCCCAGACACCCACTGTGCAGAGAACTGCCCTGTGAATAGTGCTGACCAAAGTTCCCTGCACAGCTGCGGACCTCGAAGCACCACTGTGCAGAGGAAACTTAGGAGACACAATGCTACACCAGTACTCTCTGACCCCTTCATTCACAAGACAACACATTAATCAGCACGTAATTATGGATCCATTAAGATTAAAAAGAGAAATAATGTTCATGGTCGAACATAAAACTCATCATCCAAAATGCAATAATGTCATATGAATGCTTCTACTTAAACTTTCATGCTGTTTATGGTTTTTGTAGTTAACAAGGGGTCCTAACTACAGTACCTGCCCATACCTCTGAATGAATTTTGCCCCAGGGTGACATAAACACCTTTCTACTGTTATTTCCAATATGACTTTGTTGTTCTCCAGTGGAAGCTGATTTATATGAAATGTTATTAGTCGCAACCTCCTAATCTTTTTGTAATAATTCATACAGTGGAGATTACAGCCTTGGAGCACTGCCCAGTTCTGCTGAAATCCTATTTATGGATTAAAGGATTTAAACAGCCTTTCCACCTCCATTTCTGAATACTTTTATAAAATAGGCCTGTTCCATATAAAATACTTTAGAACCATTTTACATACTCTAATTAACCATTTGGAGCAGGTTTGTCATAACATCATTGAAGCTACCACTGATAAGCAACCCTTTCTTTTCCAGATCATTTTGAACCAGTCAACCCCAAACCTTAGACGTATTCTTCGAAGTAAGCAGATGTAGATGGACAGCCTTATTACTGTTCAGTGGCTCACAAGGACTGATGTTAGAATATTATATTGATGCACACTGGTTTTAGTCTGAGTTCTTTTTCTTTCTTTAAAATATGAGATTTCAGCAGATTGTATGTTAATGGAGGTAGGCTCTAAATCCCAAATACTATCTGTCTTAGGCTTTGTATTCAGTACACTGTAAATCCAGTTTTCTGTGTGAAAAAAGATCATAATCTCCTTTATATTAATAGAGATAATCCCTTCTCTGGCATGGAGAAGACAGTTAAACAATATTATGAGTAGACTCCTATCTTTCATATGATAATGGTAAAGAAAAAAGCTATATATATATATATATATATATATATATATATATATATATATATATATTATATGTAAAAAAGTTTCTCGGCAGCACTGTTAGTACAGTCAAGGTGCAAGCCCAATGATCTGACAGGGATCCAATTATAAAATGCAAAAAACAGGCAGCACTCTCAAAATGAAAAAAGAACAAATGAAGTTTATTTACCCATGTGGGAAGTGCGACGTTTCGGCTCAGACTGAGCCTTTCTCAAGCAGGAATATATATCACTCAGTTTAATGTGATTTACTGTATTTAATTATATATACACAGTCACCCAGTGGGGCACTGCAAAGGGTTACCTATTGCTACAGTACGTAACCTACTGTTAATTAGTGCAATGTTATGATTTAATACTTGTTTATCCCATGTTATGTAAGCCCAATGATAAGCCCAGTGTTCAGGCAACTACGAGTTAAACCTTAATCGTTCAGGTTGTCAGGGTGATGCACCCAGGTCCACCCCCTGTTTAGTAAGTTAGAGGAGTCCAATCAGAGGAGAGATGCAAGACAGATGTGTGTGTTAGAAGCTCTGCAGACAAACCCTCAAGTTCCAGAGACTGACACTTCAGTTTAACAAAAGACAGCTCTAACACTAAAATACTTCTGGAAGAAGGAGAACAGACATCTTGAGAAGGTCTAGAACCTGCAAGGCTACGCGAGATAATGCCAGTAAGGTATAGACTGTTTATGGCAAGGGACCTTAATGCTTTGGAGGCATATACTGCTCAAGCACTTGGGACAATTTGACACGGACAGGCCATTCGTGTTTTAATCTGCAGTCCTCAGTTAAGGAACTGCAACAGGAGTTAGGAAGTTAATTGCATGACTATGGTTGCTTAGAAAGACTGTAAAGAGAGAGTGAGAGAGAGAGACTGCAAGTACTATCACCTCCATCACTGTGTTGCCTGTATGCTTCCATTGTGCAAATTGCTGCTCTGTAAGATACTTCTGAATTGTGATTTTGATGCTAATTGTATAACAATGCTCAGCCACTCAGTAAAGAGACTCTATTTATTGCAACCCAAGGGCCTAAATATTACTATCGCCATGATCCGCCAGCCCTGCACTCATCCTCCTGCCTTGCACCCTGCCCAATCATCTACAATCAAGGAAACAGCAACTACAACCAGGCAGGAGCCCCAATACCATGGTGTGCCACAAGGGAAGAAAGAATGTAGCCTCCATTGACTGCACAGCTCCTGGGAGTGCCAGAGAGAGGACTTCCACCATGAACTGTGAGTAGCCATCTCAGGCCTACAACCACCGCTCCCATCCTCTGCTCCCCTTCCCGGGCTTGCTGCATATAAGGAATGAACTCTACACAATAAAGGGGGCACAAATAAAATCCTGTTCAAAATGTTAGAAAAGAAGTCTACAGGAGGTTGAATTGAAATATTATTAAAATTTGCAATTTATAGTCAACATTTGCGTGTCATCAAAATGGACAAAATGCAAACTGTGAGACCACAGAATTAAACTGTATATATCTGTATATATACATTAGACTAATATCAGTGGTTCCTGCTAACATCAGTGTGATCAACCAAGGATTTTATGTGTATGAGAGATTCCCAGCTGTGCCCCGAAGGCTGATTGTCTAGAAAACGTTTATCTAGGGAAAACTGGGAAATTAAAGTGGCCCTGGACAAAAAAAACTAAAAGTGGCCCCATGTTGTGTGTGGATCCAGAAGGTGGGGCAATACAAGTAGGCGAGGTCAGCAATATCATAATGCAAAATATCTTCCCGTTAGAACCATATACCACAGTCCAGTACAATATATTGCCCCAAAAGCTGTCCCTCTGTGGTGGCCATAAAAAGCTGCCATTTACTGTCCTCCTCCAGTTTTCATTAGGATATGGAGCAAGGAGCTTAGGAGGTGAAATGCGTGCCACAGCAATTGAATTCAGGAGAACATGCGTGGTCGCTGGCCGGGTACATGAAAGCCTGATTCTCACTGCGTTAATTACTACTACAGAGCTCATTATGTACCCAACCAGCGGCATAGAGGAGGACTTTGGTGACCCCCTGGGCATCAGGCGATTGGAAAATTTCGCTGTAGGGTCTATGACTAATCCTCTCCTGATCTAGGGTATCATTGTACCTACATTAAAAGAGTTATGCACTGGCTTAATATTGATGACCTATCCTCAAGATTGGTGGGAGGCCGACTCCTGGCATTCCAGTTGTTCAGCCGTTTGAAGGGGTCACGGCACTTGTGCGAGAGCTGCTTCCATTTCAAAATTACTTGCACATCGTCTCCTTTGCAGAGATGGGTCAGTGTAATTACAAATCGTGCCAGAAGTCGGATATCTACTGACCTTATACTGATGACCTATCCTGAGGATATGTATTAAGCCATTGTGCAACCCCTTTAAATATAATATAATGACTTCAATGTAGGTTGTTTATTTGTATTTTTTGTCTTGTGCTGTCTTCGGTAATGGGTGAGGTGGAGTTTATCTGTTATGTTTTCTGTATTTGAACTTTGTATTTCTATAGAAACAGTGCTGCAAAGAATTTACCAATTTCTTCTATTTTTCCATATTGGTCAAACTTTAATGTATTAAAGAAAAATACTGTTCATTCCCCCCTCATCCCTGTGTGAAAAATTATTGCCCCTTAATATCTAATTCAACTCTCTTCCCAAATTTAATTGATAATTGCTTCAAATAATCAATTTAAATTATTGTCCAAACTGCTGAATCTAAATATTACTAAAATAGAGCTTGTATGGCAATATGAAACAGCCTAGAGCTTCTCAAATAGCAGTATATAATGCCATGTTCTAAAAAAATTCAACACATGCAAAGTCATTGAAATCTACAAATCTGGAAAGGGTCAAAAAGCCACTGTTAAGGCTTTGTAACTCCAGCCAACCACAGTGGAGCCATTATCCATAAATGGAAAAAAACTTGGAACAGCGGTGAACTTTCAGGGAGTGGCTGGCCTGCCGGGCTTTTTTAGGGTATTTTTCTGTGGATTGATGAGACAAAGCTGGAAGATTTCTAAAGACATGGGTGTTCATTTTTCCCCCAATCCTGGTTGCAGTGAAGGAGGGACATGGTAAGGGAAGGGAGTATGTAACTGACAAAACATGGCTTGATGTATTGAATATCCCAGTATTGCAATAAATGAAGAAATGGTCCTGTGATATTTGGCATAAAGCTAAGACTACATTTCACCATAGGAACAGTTATATATAGTGGTGGTCTTATGGTATGGCACTTCTGCAGAACCTGGATGACTTATCACAACTGATGGAAACATGAATGCTGTTGTTGAAACCTAAATCCTGAAGGAGAATTACCATCTGTAGGTTAGTGACCTAAAGCTCAAGACTTTCAATGTTAAGAACCAAGGTATGAAAATGTAAAAGGTAACTAACTTATATGTTATAGAGATATGTCAAAAGTTTAGATCGGTGGGGGTCTGAGTGTTGAGACTTCCACGATCTCTAGAACGAGGTGCCCTCTCCTCCTGCATAAGACAGGCTCCATTGAAGTCTATGGGCCTGTCTCAATTCCATCCTCAGCAGCAAAGAGAGATACTGTAGCACTGTATTTGCATGCTTCTGTCCCTTTGTTCTTGAGATCGGTAATGGTCTTAGCACCTAGTCCCCCACTAATCTAAACTTTTGATATGTTTTATGACACATCAAAAGTTCTTTGAAAAGTTTGTGACCCTTTAACCAGGGACATAACTACCATAGTGGCAGACCATGCGACTGCTATGGAGCCCAGGGCAAGAGGGGGTCCAGTCTTAAAAAGGGTTTAGGCCTTTTTATCCTTGCTATGGGGCCCTCACTTGTCTATGAACGCCATTGCCTTTAACTGCGCACAAAAGTATTAAAAGATTTGCCTGTGGTTACAATATTTTACATTAAAATAAGCACAATAAGAAAACTTTATTTTTGCAGGTTAAATATATGATATATTTGTGAATACCAGCTATCACTTGACCTAGAGAATTCCTTTGCTGCCTTGTAATATATGTATACAAACATGCTTTTATGGGTTAAGCTATAGAATACATATTACTATATGTTAATAGAACAGGCAGCATAGGGACAGAAATACAGAGGTGAGGAAAAATAATGACACTGCTATACAATAAATAAAGAATAGTAGTACACACCGTGCCCAAAAAACTGAGAATTAATTCTGTCAGTATGCTTTAGACTGCTTGGCTCATATAGTTGAGCATCTCCAGGCACTGCAAATTTACGCTTATTTTCCCCACACAATGCACATTTTCAGTGGTAAAATCATGAATAAATGTATAAAATACACTGGGTGGAACAGAGAGGAAAGATTTGGACATACTCCGACGAGGGGCATTAAAATACTATACAGTGCTATTATCCATGAACATAACATTGTTTGAACGGGATGATAAATTTTGTGCAGTTGTTTTCCTGGCATTAAAACAGTCAGAAGTTCTGATTAGTATATGATAACATTTTACTGGAAATATGGCTAGTGGAAAAAATTCCTAGTTCTAAGAGAAAATGCTCAGTCAGGAAACTATTTTTTTAGACTTGCTGCTGTTTGTTTTGCAGGTGAAAATATATTCAGAAGATTTGGATCATAAAATTGTAACTGACTAAAGCATTTTACCAAAGGAATGTCTTAGGTTTAACCCAGTAAGGACTCCACTGCCTTGCATACCTCCATAAGCTCTTTATACTCTGATGAACTAAATGGTTCAGTAGTAAACCCTCGTGGGCAGGGTCCTCTTGCTCTCTGTAGCAGTCTGTCACTCAGTCCATGTTCATTGAATTTGTTTTATATCATGTATGTATACTCCTTTTTATATGTACAGTGACCTTGAATTACTTTCAATTGAGGAGCCCTTTCTAGTCCTTGCCCTTTCTTGTCCAGCCAGTAGTTGTTTGCTTAAAGTGGTTGTCCGAGTTTTGAAAAAAATATATAGCACTGTGAATCTGATGGGCAGCAACATATAACTAAGTTAAGCAAGTTTTATGCAGAATATATATATATATATATATATATATATATATATATATATACACACAGTACAGACCAAAAGTTTGGACACACCTTCTCATTCAAAGAGTTTTCTGTATTTTCATGACTATGAAAATTGTAGATTCACACTGAAGGCATCAAAACTATGAATTAACACATGTGGAATTATATACTTAACAAAAAAGTGTGAAACAACTGAAAATATGTCTTATATTCTAGGTTCTTCAAAGTAGCCACCTTTTGCTTTGATTACTGCTTTGCACACTCTTGGCATTCTCTTGATGAGCTTCAAGAGGTAGTTACCTGAAATGGTTTTCACTTCATAGGTGTGCCCTGTCAGGTTTAATAAGTGGGATTTCTTGCCTTATAAATGGGGTTGGGACCATGAGTTGTGTTGGGCAGAAGTCAGGTGGATACACAGCTGATAGTCCTACTGAATAGACTGTTAGAAGTTGTATTATGGCAAGAAAAAAGCAGCTAAGTAAAGAAAAACGAGTGGCCATCATTACTTTAAGAAATGAAGGTCAGTCAGTCCGAAAAATTGGGAAAACTTTGAAAGTGTCCCCAAGTGCAGTCGCAAAAACCATCAAGTGCTACAAAGAAACTGGCTCACATGAGGACCGCCCCAGGAAAGGAAGACCAAGAGTCACCTCTGCTGCGGAGGATAAGTTCATCCGAGTCACCAGCCTCAGAAATCGCAGGTTAACAGCAGCTCAGATTAGAGACCAGGTCAATGCCACACAGAGTTCTAGCAGCAGACACATCTCTACAACAACTGTTAAGAGGAGACTGTGTGCAGCAGGACTTCATGGTAAAATAGCTGCTAGGAAACCACTGCTAAGGACAGGCAACAAGCAGAAGAGACTTGTTTGGGCTACAGAACACAAGGAATGGACATTAGACCAGTGGAAATCTGTGCTTTGGTCTGATGAGTCCAAATTTGAGATCTTTGGTTCCAACCACCGTGTCTTTGTGCGACGCAGAAAAGGTGAACGGATGGACTCTACATGCCTGGTTCCCACCGTGAAGCATGGAGGAGGAGGTGTGATGGTGTGGGGGTGCTTTGCTGGTGACACTGTTGGGGATTTATTCAAAATTGAAGGCATACTGAACCAGCATGGCTACCACAGCATCTTGCAGCGGCATGCTATTCCATCCGGTTTGCGTTTAGTTGGACCATCATTTATTTATCAACAGGACAATGACCCCAAACACACCTCCAGGCTGTGTAAGGGCTATTTGACCAAGAAGGAGAGTGATGGGGTTCTACGCCAGATGACCTGGCCTCCACAGTCACCAGACCTGAACCCAATTGAGATGGTTTGGGGTGAGCTGGACCGCAGAGTGAAGGCAAAAGGGCCAACAAGTGCTAAGCATCTCTGGGAACTCCTTCAAGACTGTTGGAATACCATTTCAGGTGAATACCTCTTGAAGATCATCAAGAGAATGCTAAGAGTGTGCAAAGCAGTAATCAAAGCAAAAGGTGACTACTTTAAAGAACCTAGAATATAAGACATATTTTCAGTTGTTTCACACTTTTTTGTTAAGTATATATTTCCACATGTGTTAATTCATATTTTGATGCCTTCAGTGTGAATCTACAATTTTCCTGCTCTGCAAAGGGAGTGACTACAAGTGCTGCCCTGAGTGACATGTCTGCCTGCTAGGATACGCAGCAGCATGTTGTATGTGTAGGACTACAAGTCCCAGCTGTACAATGACACTGCTGATACACAAAGGATCCCCCCTACCTGTTCTTGTGCAATGCTCAGCACATCTTCTTTAGTCTGTCAGCTCCTGTGCCAAGCACTTGTCTCCTCACTGCCTGCAGCTACTCAATAAAGCCTTCAGCCCTGAGTCTGTGCTGGCTGAAGGGGTTAGAGTTTTATCTGAAAGAATCCAGGGTGGGAGCAGGAGCAGCCAGCATTGCAGAGGGCGTGGCCAGCACAGTGACATCTCGTGTACAGACTCTTATCTGATCTCTCAGTCTTGTGCATGAAACATGAGCAGAGCAGGGAGAGAAGCTGAAGTGGAAATCTTAGAAAGCAGCAACTGTAGAAGCAGAAAGTTCATGGCAAAGCTGTTACATTTGATTAGTTAAAAACATACAAAGAACCAAAAATATCTTGGAAACCCCTTTAAGGCCTTTGTATTGGAGAAATTCTTCCCTTTATTTTGGGGGAAGGGGCTTAGACAGGCACTGGAGCCTGCCTGCTATGGAAGCCAATGAGACCCAGCCCATATGCTGGGTCTCATAGGCACACTGTAAGCGTAAATACAGGCTGTGCATTACAATACATGATGTATTATAATATATTGTAGAGAATATCAGACCCCCAAATCTGAAGTCCCACAGTGGGACAAAAATTGAAAGTAAAAAAAAGTGGGGGAAAATGGGTTTTACATAATAAAAAAATAAAAGTTGCAATTAAAAAAAATGCCCTTTCTCATAATTATAGTATATTAGGTATTGTTGCATCTGTAACAACCGGCTCTATAAAGATATCACATGATCCACCCCATTAGGTGAATTTCGTAAGAGAAATAAATAAATAAAAATTTGCCAAAACAGCAATTTTTTGGTCACCTTGCCTTATACAAAGCATGATATCATGCGATCAAAAAGTTGTATTTACCCCAATAGTACCAATGAAAAAAATCACCTCATCCTGCAAAAAATGAGCCCCCATATATCTCTAGAAAATTTTAAAAAATGGCTTTCAGAAAAGGTCTACACAAAAACAAGATTTTTTCTTTTCAAAAATGCTTTAACTGTGTAAAACAAAAATTAAAAAAAAGACATATTGGGTATTGCTGTGTCCGTAACAACTGACTCTATAAAAATATCATATGGTCTACCCCCTCAGGTAAATGCTGTAAAAAAACTAAATAAAACTGTGCCAAAACAGCCATCTTTTGGTCACCTTGCCTCACAAAATGTGTAATATCAATCGATGAAAAAGTACAATGTACCACAAAATGGTACTAATGAAAACAGCACCTGCAGCATCCTGCAAAAAATGAGCCCCCCACACAAAATGATTAGCAGAAAAAAAAATATATATGGCTCTCAGCCATGGTGTTGCACAAATGTGATTTGTTTTTCAAAAATGCTTTGTGTAAAAGTGGTAAAACATTAAAATAAACTATAGAAAATTGATATCACTGTAATCGTACTGACCAGCAGAATAAAGATAACTTTAGTCGCGGCTCGGCAAGATGACATGCCGACAATTGAAGTGAACGGGCCCGCATCTATTCCTCAAAATTGCGGAATAGACGCGGACCCGTTTACACAGTCGTGTGAATGGGCCCTTAAGTGAATCGAAGTTAACAAAGTAGGCTTGGTACTTGCTGGTACCTCAGTACCAAAGTTCACTTGGGATTGCTATTTTAAATTGTTTTTAAATACGCAGATATAAATACAGTAGTAATTAAACAAAGTCACGCACAACTTCGGGAGAAATGAACTTTGGTATTTCAACGAAACAACTTCGGATCTATGATAACACAGTGATGGACTATCTTAAAGGGGTTGTCTCACTTCAGCAAATGGCATTTCTCAGGTAACATAGTAACATAGTAGTTTATAAGGCCGAAATAAAGACATCTGTCCATCCAGTTCGGCCTGTTTTCCTACAAGTTGATCCAGAGGAAGGCAAAAAAACCCTGTGAGGTAGAAGCCAGTTTTCCCCACTTTAGGGAAAAAAATTCCTTCCCGACTCCAATCAGGCAATCAGAATTACTCCCTGGATCAACAACCCCTCTCTAGTAACTATAACCTGTAATATTATTACCCTCCAAAAATACATCCAGGCCCCTCTTGAACTCTTTTAGTGAACTTACCATCACTACCTCCTGAGGCAGAGAGTTCCATAGTCTCACTGCTCTTACCGTAAAGAATCCTCTTCTATGTTTGTGTACAAACCTTCTTTCCTCCAGACGCAGAGGATGTCCCCTCGTCACAGTCACAGTCCTGGGGATAAATAGATCGTGGGAGAGATCTCTGTACTGACCTCTGATATATTTATACATAGTTATTAGATCTCCCCTCAGTCGTCTTTTTTCTAAAGTGAATAAGCCTAATTTTGATAATCTTTCTGGGTACTGTAGTCCACCCATTCCAGTTATTACTTTAGTTGCCCTCCTCTGAACCCTCTCCAGCTCTGCTATGTCTGCCTTGTTCACAGGAGCCCAGAACTGTACACAGTACTCCATGTGTGGTCTGACTAGTGATTTGTAAAGTGGCAGGACTATGTTCTCATCACGGGCATCTATGCCTCTTTTGATGCAGCCCATTATCTTATTGGCCTTGGCAGCAGCTGTCTGACACTGGTTTCTGCAGCTTAGATTTCTGTTCACTAAAATTCCTAGGTCCTTTTCTATGTCAGAGTTACCCAATATTTTACCATTTAGTATGTACTGGTGACTTGCATTATTCCTTCCCATGTGCATAACTTTACATTTGTCAGTGTTAAACCTCATCTGCCACTTCTCTGCCCAAGCCTCCAGTCTATCCAGATCCATCTGTAGCAGTGTACTGTCCTCTTCTGTGTTAATTACTTTACACAGTTTAGTGTCATCTGCAGAAATTGATATTTTACTGTGCAAGCCTTCTACAAGATCATTAATAAATATATTGAAGAGAATAGGGCCCAATACTGACCCCTGTGGTACCCCACTAGTGACAGTGACCCAATCTGAGTATGTACCGTTAATAACCACCCTCTGTTTTCTGTCACTGAGCCAGTTACTTACCCACATACAGACATTTTCTCCCAGGCCAAGCATTCTCATCTTATATACTAACCTTTTATGTGGTACAGTGTCAAATGCTTTGGAGAAGTCCAGAATACGACATCCATTGATTCGCTGCGGTCTAGTCTAGAACTTACCTCCTCATAGAAACTGATTAAATTGGTTTGACATGACCGATCCCTCATGAAGCCATGCTGATATGGAGTAATTTGCTTATTTTCATTGAGGTACTCCAAGATAGCATCTCTTAGAAAACCCTCAAACAGTTTACCCACGACAGATGTTAAACTTACCGGCCTATAGTTCCCGGGCTCTGTTTTTGGACCCTTTTTGAATATTGGAACCACATTTGCTATGCGCCAATCCTGTGGAACACTCCCTGTCAGTATAGAGTCCTGAAATATCAGAAATAAGGGTCTGGCGATGACATTACTTAATTCTCTTAGGATACGGGGGTGTATGCCATCCGGTCCTGGCGATTTGTCTATTTTAATCTTTTTAAGACGCAGCTCTACTTCTTCCTGGGTCAGACAGGGCACTTTTAATGGGGAATTTACTTTTATATTCTGCATTTCATCTGACAGTTTATTTTCCTCAGTGAATACAGTGGAGAAAAAGATATTTAGTAGCTTTGCTTTCTCCTCATCGCTCTCTGCAACTCCCCCCTCATTACTCTGTAAGGGGCCGACACCTTCAGGTTTATAATTTTTACCATTTATATAATTAAAGAACATTTTAGGGTTAGTTTTACTTTCTTTGGCGATTAATCTCTCGGTCTCTAGTTTGGCTGTTTTTATTTGTCTTTTACATATTCTATTTTTTTCCTTATAGTTTTTCAATGCTTTCTCGCTCCCCTCCTGTTTTAGTGATTTAAATGCTTTCTGTTTGTCATTTATTGCTTTCTTTACAGTTCTATTTATCCACATTGTTTTTTCTTGTTTCTTATTATTTTATTCCTATATGGTATGTACCTCTCACAATTAGATATTAGGATGTTTTTAAAAATATCCCATTTTGCGGCTGTATTTTTATTTTTGAAGACTTTGTCCCAGTTAGTTAGGCCTATGGCCTCTCTTAGTTGGCTAAATTTAGCTTTTTTGAAGTTAGGTATTTTTGTTCCTCCCTGAAGAAACGCTCTTTGAATGACAATTGGAAGGTTATTATGTTATGGTCACTATTTCCCAGGAGTCCCCCGACCTGCACATCTGTTGTTCTGTCAGGTCTATTGGTTAATACTAAGTCCAGTATGGCCGTCCCTCTAGTCGGGTCCTGAACCAGTTGGGAAAGGTAATTGTCTTTGGTTATTTCCAAGAACCTGTTTCCTTTATGAGATGTACAGGTTTCAGTTTCCCAGTCTATATCTGGGTAGTTGAAATCCCCCATAATAACGACCTCATTATGATTTGCCACCTCGTCTATTTCGTTTAGAAGTAGATTTTCTATGGGCTCTGATATAGTAGGGGGTTTATAATAAACTCCTATTAGTATTTTATTATTGTTTTTGGCTCCATTTATTTCTACCCACAGTGACTCCACATCTTCATGTCCCTCACTTATATCTTCCCGCAGTGTGGGCTTTAGACAGGACTTTACATAAAGGCAGACCCCTCCCCTCTCCGGTTTTGGCGATCCTTTCTAAAAAGACTGTAACCCTGTACGTTAACTGCCCAGTCATAGGTATCATCCAGCCATGTCTCAGTTATTCCCACTATGTCATAGTCCTCCTCACACATCACTAATTCCAGATCACCAATTTTATTAGTCAGGCTTCTGGCATTAGTGTACATACACTTAAGAGGTCTATGTATATTTTTTACCCCCCTTTTAAAATTACTATTACCTGTGAAGTGAATATCCGGGGTTTTTGGGTTACTTTGGTTGATGTTTTGCCCAATATTCTCCCTACATTCCTCACTAATCCAACCCCCACTAACCCCCCACTCTCCCTGACTATGACCCACTCTCTATCTACACTATCTACCCCTTATTAGTATTACCCCCACCCTCCCCCAGATCCTAGTTTAAAAGCTCCTCCAGCCGTCTAACCATTTTTTCCCCCAGGGCAGTTGCACCCTCCCCATTAAGGTGCAGCCCGTCCCTACTGTAGAGTCTGTAGCCGACAGAAATCGGCCCAGTTCTCCATGAACCCAAACCCTTCCTTCCTGCACCAGCCTCTGAGCCACTTATTTAACTCCCTAATCTCCCGTTGTCTCTCTAGTGACGCTCGTGGCACTGGTAGTATTTCTGAAAACACTACATTGGAGGTCCTGGACTTTAGCTTCTCACCTAGTTCCCTAAAATCATTTTTAAGGACCTTCCATCTCCCCCTGACTTTGTCATTGGTGCCAACGTGTACCATGACCGCCGGGTCTTCCCCAGCCCCACCCAGCAATCTGTCAATCCGATCCGCGATATGCCGAACCCGAGCACCCGGGAGACAACACACTGTTCGGCATTCACGGTCTCGGCGACAGATAACCCTGTCTGTCCGCCTAATTATAGAGTCCCCTACCACCAGCATCTGTCTGGCCTTTGCTGCTCTCCTTTTCCCATCCTTCCTGCAGCGGTCATGCTCCTGGTTGCTGGGAGAAACAGCCTGCTGCAGTGTCGCTGGTCCTGGGCTTTCATCCCTAATATCAGCCAAACAGGCATATTTACTAGGGTGTTCCAGCTCAGGACTAGCCTCCCTGGCACTTTTCCCTCTACCCCTCCTTACTACATTAACCCAACTGCTGACCTTATAGTCCTGCTCTTGCCCATCTCCTCCCTCCTCCTCTTCACTGACCCCAGCCAGTGCCTGCACTGTGAGGTCTAAGCCTCTCTCCAGGTGTTCAATGCCCCTAAGTATGCCAAGCTGCTTATTTAGATCCAAGATCTGGGCTTCCAAATATGCAACGTGATTGCATCTAGTGCAAATGTATTCACCCATGAATGGTTCTTCAAGGCATGCATACATTGCACAGGACACACACTTAGTAGCATTGTCCATGGAGCACCTGCTAGATGGGGATATACAGTACAGTACAGAAAAACAGTAAATATATGATTAGGGTTTGCTGTAGCTGGAGGACTACAAATCAGTTAAAAACACACAAGGAAAATCTCTCCCACCTTACTTTTTCCTCCTTGTCTTAAACTCCGGTTTTTCAACTCCACTTATACACAGCCCACTTACAAAGCAAGCCCAAAGTCAGAGCAAGCTCTATAAGAGTTTAGCTATGTAATTTAGACAAACGTAATACAAGAAACTTACTAGTGTATTGTGATTGTCCATATTGCCTCCTTTACTGGCTTTATTCATTTTTCCATCACATTATACACTGCTCGTTTCCATAGTTACAATCACCCTGCAATCCAGCTGCAGTGGCAGTGCTTGCACACTATATAACTTTTTTTGTCACAAATCTACAAATAGTTTCACTGCATTTGTTATTTTTCACACAGGATACCTGAATTTTTTAGTCTAAACTCTAACCTAATTTATTATATAGGTTTCCCACAGCCTGTATACCACCAGGGGACTTTTTTGGGGTGACGTGTTTTTGTTTTTTGTCAAAAAGTAACAATAATAAATAATAGGCTTGAGCGAATCGAGCTTCGGATCATAAATCTGAAGTTGATTTGTTCAACAATGTAGTTTCTAATGCTGTTTCTGTACAGCATTAAAATTTATTGCTCCATGTGGCCAAACTTCGTCTCGCCTGAAGTTGCACAAGACTTTGGTGAATTACTACTGTATTCCTATCTGTGTAATTAAAATCATTTTAAAATAGGAACCCGAAGTGTGCTTTGGTACTGGCTGGTACCTCTGTACCAAAGCCCACTTCGGATTGCTATGTCAACAGCTTAACAACCCAGGACGAGAATGCTCGTCCTAAATTGCCAGTACTTTGTGCCCCAGGACAAGCATTCTCGTCCTTTGGTCCTTCCTCCTCCCCATTTGCGGTGCTGCGGTCAACGGCAGGGGCCTGACTGTTACTGACATAACGTAGATGCCGGTGGATTAAGCCTTCATATGCCGCGGTCAGCATTAATTGCGGCATATGGGAGGTAGGTGCTCCCTCTCCTGAGCCATTACATCCCCGCGTTTCGGTGACGGGGACTCGATAATTGCGGCACCACTGCTGCATGGCCATGCCAAACCCAGCACTGGGCCCCACCAGCACAGCTACAGTGGCCACCGCACAGCACCGCACCATGTGAACAGAGCTCCTGAGAGCTCTGGATAAGGTGAGCTTTGACAACTGTTCACATGGTGCGGTGCTGTGTGGTGGCCATTGTCGCTGTGCTGGTGGGTGGTGGGGCCCATGGCTGGGTTTGGCATGCAGCAGTGGTGCTGTGTGGCTGCTGGGTCCCGCCACCTACCGGATTGGCGTCGTGGTGTTGGTGGTCGCCGTGCAGCTCCTCGCAAAATTAAGAGTAGGTCCCACTCAAAGAGGTAACCTTGGTGTGGTGAGTGGGCTTATGCCTTTTGATCAAAATGTACACTAATGCCTCAGTAAGGCGGTACACATGCACCAAGTAGCGCTGTCTTCTGCTCAGTAACCAGGCATGAGATCAAAGCATAGTGTATGGATGTGCGTTCCAGTTCTTTTCTCACATTTACAAACTACCAGTGTATTACACTGTGTAATACACTGATAGTCAATGCAGTACAAGACTGGTGTATTGTGCTGCATTGAAACAGGGATCAGACCCTGTAATATTGAAGTCCCATAGTGGGACAAAAATAAAAAAATAAAAAAGTGAAATAAAAGTGTTTTTAACAATAAAAAAAATTAACGTTTCCATTTAAACAAAAAACCTTTTCCCATAAAAAGAGACATATAAAATTGTAAAAAATAGAAGAAAAAAAAAACACAGACATATTAGGTATCGCTGCATCCATAATAACCTGCTCTATAAAAATATCACATGATCCACCCTTTCTGGTCAACATCATTTTAAAAAAAGTGATAAAAAAAGCCATTTTTTGTCACCTTTCATCACAAAAAGTGTAATGCCAAGCTATCAAAAAGTCATATTACATTGCAAAAAAATGAGACCCTACATAGGACAATCAGGCAAAAAATCTAAAACATATAGCTGTCAGAAAATACAATTACAATTTTTTTTGTTTAAATGATTTTATTGCTTAAAACCAAAATATATTTTAAAAAAACAGACACATTAGGTATTGCAGTGTCTGTCCATAACAACCTGCTCTATAAAAATATCACATAAGCTAACCTGTCTGGTGAACACCATTTTTTATCACATTACATCACAAAAATTGTAATACTAAGTGATCAAAAAGTCATATGTGCCCCAAGATTGTACCAATCAAACCGTCATTTCATCCTGCAAAAAATGAGATGCTACCTAAGACAATCGCCCAAAAAATAAAAAAGATATGGCTTTTAGAAAATGGAGACATAAAAACATGATTGTTTTTCTTTCAAAAATGCTTTTAATGCTTGCTTTCAAATAAAAATGAAAAAATAGACAAATAAGGTATCCCCGCATCTATAACAACCTGCTCTATAAAAAATATCACATGATTTACCCTGTCAGGTGAAAACCGTAAAAAAAGATAAAATAAAAAAACGTGCCAAAAAATCTATTTTTTGTCAGCTTGCTTCAAAAAAAGTGTAATACCAAACAATCAAAAAATAGTAGGATACACCAAAATAGTACCAATCAAACCGTCACCTCATGCCGCAAAAACTGAGCCCCTACATAAGATAATCGCCCTAAAAATAAAAATAATATGGCTTTCGGAAAAAGGAGACACAAAAACATGATTTTTTAAAAAAATGCTTTATTATCTAAAACTGAAACATAAGAAAATTTTATAGTAGACATATTTGATATCATCGCCTCAATAACAACATGCTCTATAAAAATAGCACATGATCTAACCAGGTGAACACCGTAAAAAAATAAATTAATTAATTCAAACTGTGCCAGAAAAGCCTTTTTTTGTTACCTTGCCTCACCAAAAGCGTGATATAAAGAAATCAAAAGTCCTATATACCACAAAATAGTACCAATAAAAGTGTCAACTTATCCTATAATTTCCAAAATGGGGTCACTTTTTTGAGTTTCTACTCTAGGGGTGCATCAGCGGGTCTTTAAATGTCATATGGCAACTTAAAAATCCATATGCCGCTCCTTTCCTTCTGCGCCCTGCCATGTGCCCGTACAGCAGTTTACAACCACATATGGGGTGTTTCTTTAAATTGCAGAATCTGAGTAATAAATATTGAGCTTTATTTGGCTCTTAACCCTTGATATGTTATAGGAAAAAAATTAAATAAAATTGAGAATCTGCCAATAAAGTGAAAAATAAATAGATAAATAAATAAAAATACCATCTCCTTTTCCCTTTAATTTTTGTGGAAGTTTGTAAAATCTGCTTTGAATAAATTGAGGGGTGTAGTTTCTACAATGCGGTCATTTACGGGTGGTTTCCACTATGTAAGCCCCACAAAGTGACTTCCTAACTGAAATGGTCCTTAAAAATCTAGGTTTCGTAATTTTTCTTAGAAATTTAAAACTTTTTTCTAAAAGTCTAAGCTTTATAAGATCTTAAAAAATAAAATTACATTTTCAAAATGACGCAAACATGAAAGTGGACATATGGGAAATGTAAAATAATAACTTTTATAAGGTATTGCTATGTATTTTTCTAAATTTTCTGTAAATTTTGGACTTTTTAATAAATAAAGGTGAATTATATTGACTAAAATTTTTCACTATCATGAAGTACAATGTATCACGAGAAAACAATCTCAGAATGGTTTGGATAAGTAAAAGTATTCTGAACTTATTACCACATAAAGTGACACATGGCAAATTTCCAAAAAAACAGCCTTGTCCTTAATGTGAAAAATGGCAAGGTCCTTAAGGTGTTAAAATGCTTTTAAGTGCGCAGATAGGAATACAGTAGTAATTCACCGAAGTCTCATGTTAATTCGGGCAAGACAAAGTTTGGATCCACAGAGCCAATAAATTTTAATGCCATACGGAAACAGCATCAAACACTAATTTTTTTTAACAAATCAACTTCGGAACCCTTACTAAATGCAATTTGCAGGGTATGGCACAGCTGCCTATAAAAGTTGCACTTCTGCATAATAAATTTGGCACAAATACCTATTTCACTGACAAAACTTCCAGAATCTCTCCAATTTTCTGATGTAGTGAACTCAAATTCCCCATTTGTCCTGATGCTATGAAGAAGCATACCGTACATTTCTTTTTTTATTATTATTTTAAACAGTCTGAAAGGCATCAAAAAATTAAGAGGTGTGCACCTTCTAATAAATTTGTCACACAGTCCAAAAATCTTTTTTTTTCCCAACTGGGATATGAAAAGCCAGTTTTAATATACCGTATTTTTTGCTTTATAAGACACCCAATGATAAGACGCATCCCAGATTTTAGTGTAGGAAAATAAGAAAAAATATTTTTCATCAGACCTCATATCAGACCCCCCATAAATTTCAGGATATCACATCAGACCTCAGATCAGCCCTTTCAGACCCCCATCAGACCTCAGATCAGCCCACTCAGCCCCCATATCAGCCCACTCTGCCCCAATATCACCCCACTCTGCCCCATCAGACCTTAGATCAGCCCACTGTGCCCCTATCAGACCTCAGATCAGCCCACTGTGCCCCCATATCAGCCCACTCTGCCCCATCAGACCTTAGATCAGGCCCACTGTGCCCCTATCAGACCCTCCAGATTCAGCCCACTGTTGCCCCCATATCAGCCCACTCTGCCCCCATCAGACCTTAGATCAGGCCCACTGTGCCCCCATATCAGCCCACTGTGCCCCTATCAGACCTCAGATCAGCCCACTGTGCCCCCATATCAGCCCACTGTGCCCCTATCAGACCTCAGATCAGCCCACTGTGCCACCATATCAGCCCACTGTGCCCCCATCTTACCTCAGATCAGCTCACTGTGCCCCCATATCAGCCCACAGTGCCACTATCAAACCACGGATCATCCCACTGGCCTCCATCAGACCTCAGATCAGCCCACTGTGCCCCCTTCAGACCTCAGATAAGCCCATTGTGCCCCCATCAACTCAGATAAGCCCATTGCACCCCCATCAGACCTCAGATCAGCCCACTGTGCCCTCATCAGACCACAGATCAGCCCACTGTGCCCCCATATAAGCCCATTCTGCCCCCATCAGAATAAAATAAAAAAAACTCTCTTACCTGTCCTGCACCGCGGCTCCGCTCTGGGTCCTGCGCTCCTCTGTCTTCTCTGCCTGCGCTGCACTGTCACCTGACTGCGTGCAGCATCAGGTCAGAGTGCGGGCACTACATCCTGACGCTGTACGAGGTTAGAACAGTGCAGCGCCACCAGGAAAAGACAGAGGAGCGCTGGACTGCAGCACAGGAGGGTGAGTATGTGTCCCCGCTCCCGGCACCTATTACATACTAGTGAGCGCTTCCATAATGGAAGCGTTCACTACTATTCGCTTTGTAAGACACACGGCCATTTTCCCCCTACTTTTGGGGGGGGGGAAGTGTATCTTATAAAGCGAAAAATATGGTATATCATCCTCATAGTATGTGATATAGGCTGAGTTCATGTTTCAGTTATTTGGTCAATAATTTTCATCAGTTATTGTGAGCCAAAACCAGTAGTGAAGCCAACTCAGAGATCAGGTATAATGGAAAGATTTGCACATGTTCTGTGTCTTTGAGCCATACCTAGTTTTGGCTCACAATAACTGATAGATATAGGTGATCAAATAACTGAAGTGTGAACTCAGCCATAGAAATATGTACATATGCAGGTATTCTCATAGACCTATATTTCCTCAGTCATTCCTGCGCTCCTGTGTTGGAGGCTCCGTTATCAAATCAAATGGTTCTTTCCTTTTCAAAATCCCACTCCATGCTCTGGGATATCTGAACTTCACAGCACAGCACATCTTCCATAGGCTATAATATAGTAGATCACTCCACCACTAAGTTTTGTCACACTGGGCCCTGTTCTCCACGTGAGTACACACCCTTTCCACTGAGAAATATGCCCATCTTTCACTACCCCACAAACACTCTTTACATACTTAAACTGATCGACATCTCCTCCTATCCCTCCAGTCCCTACTGTCAATATTTTGTAGGCTGCAACCTCCCATTCACAACTTGATTAATGGTAGATATCCCTGATAGAACCTAATTTGAATCTGTGATGGCAAGGCAGGAGGCCCTGAACTAACACAGCCTTGAGGAGATCCAAAATACAATGGATAAATTTAATACAATAATTCACACAATGGAATCTTTATCCTCTCTTGAGTGAAGTGATCATTAGAAAACACTAAAATTCATGCTCTGTATTGCTATTTTATATCATGCAGACAATTAAAATTGGAGCAGGTCCAATAATGTCCATGTAAGGAGCGTGGCTGCACCAACCAGGAGGATTTAAAAGTCACAGTGATACACATCCTCAACTTACTCCT
>ONZH01019323.1:0-39692 GCA_900303285.1 Rhinella marina | reverse complement strand
TACTATGTTACTATTTGTAACTATGTTACATCACATACTTTATAGACTTAAAGGCGACCACACACATTTAATAGCTGTTGGCAGAACAATCATTCGGCCGACAACTCTCTCCTGACTCCCTCCCGAATCCTCCATACACATCTACGTTCAGTTCGGACAAATGTGTACAGGTATTCAATGGGAAAAGAGGAGAAAGCCACTTCCAGACACCTCTGTTGGCAGCTTAATTCCCAGGAGAGCAAAAGGGTTGGGTAAAAATATTCACTTCACCAAATCTTTGTCTTTCCCTGACATCATCTGTTGGGGAAAGTCAGGGGCTCTCCGACTGTCGACCGTTCTCGGCTAATTCCGCAGACAATACACTTATGTGTATGGTGGCCTTTAGACTTTAACAAAAATGCTATTTAATTTATGACATCTCAAAATGGAAAACTATTACATCTTTAGATGAATAAAGAGATATTCCAGATATGCATAAATAGCGAGAAACAATAACGATAGGACAATTTTTTCCTACAATTTTCCTGAATCAAATGTATTTGGCAGTATTGTAATCTATGTTAAACAAAGGAATAACTGATTGCATCCAATAAGAAATCACATTTTTGCCAGCTTGCACCATTCCACTCTATCTCTGCAGTCTGTACCTAACAATGAATTTATATATTTTAGCCATACACCCATATTGGCACTTTCTGGGTTATTTTAACAGGTTATTCAATATAATCAATAAATAATGCTTATAAAACATATTACTTCATAGACTTGTATGAACTGACTGACAAACATTCATTCACATCAAGCTTTGCTTGAATATTGTAGGTGTTACAATATTATAGGTGTTGGCTCTTATTTTTATATGCTTGCAATGCTTTTGGTCACTCTGTCCTGCTTTCTTCCCACCTCCCATTGTCCTGTAAGGTCATTGAGTCCAGTAGGTCTCACATCAGTGAGTACCTGTAAAGCAAGTATGTAGGGAAGAAGGCTAAATGCACAGTTCAGACTATCCTGTGTTGCCTAACATCTTTTGAAGCATGACATTTCGCAAACAGCATGTATGTGATGTGCACCAGGGCTTGATCGCAAAGAGCAGAATATATTGCTATTTGTCAAAAATTATCTGTAGAAAATAGTCTCTACGAGAATGTGCCTGCTCCTCTAGTTACTCAGCACACAGTTTTTTTTTCTTTTGTCATCCATTTAATCATTTTAAATTTCCTTATCTTCTTTTAAATCCTTGTTTGTGTAGATTTTATAGTGGTTGCACAAACTGATAAACAAGGCGTTGCGATACATCAGGCTTACGGATGATGCCTTTTTTGTAGTACTGTCGAATAGAACGGCTTAGTTTATCGTAGTTCATTGCTGGACGGTTTTTTCTGATTCCCCAAAGTCGGGCAACTTGGGCAGAGTCTTCAATTTTAAAGATACCTGAAAAAAGTAGACTGACAAAATGAGATGGGGTATATGAAAATATTCTATGTTAAGATCAATCTATTTTGTCAAATGTTTATACAGTAGTTCCCCTTAGACCTCGTGCACATTCATAATATGGATCTATATAGTACAGATGATTAATATGCTGCCATTGAAATCAACCAATATTGTAAACTGTGGAATAGGCTGGTTGATTTATTTAACAAGTTCCAGAAGGGTCAGTCTGATTCCCTTCTTAGGCTACATTCACACAACAGTTTTTTTTTGCGGCCTCCAATTCGCATATTTTGCGGGACCCATTCATTTCTATGGTGCCACAAAAGATGCTGACAGCACACAGTGTTCTGTCCAGATCCATTGCTCTGTACCGTGGCCCTGCAAAAAATAGAACATGTCCTATTCTTGTCCGCAGTTGATAGCTGCGGCATGCGCGGTCCACAAATTGAAGAACGCACACTGTTATCAGTGTTATGCGGATCCGCAAAACACAACGGTCATGTGAATGTAACCTTAAAAGCAATAATATCATAAAT
Organism: Rhinella marina; assembly: GCA_900303285.1. Classification (NCBI taxonomy): domain Eukaryota; kingdom Metazoa; phylum Chordata; class Amphibia; order Anura; family Bufonidae; genus Rhinella; species Rhinella marina. The sequence goes on along the minus strand of ONZH01019323.1, from coordinate 37,722 downwards.
TATGGGTAGTAGATTTCTGGAGATAGGCCACTGTTCCAGAGATTTATTTGGATCGCCATAGACAGATTTTTTTTTTTCCTTTAGTATGGTATAATTGACAACCATGTCATGGGGGTTTTTTGCCTTCCTCCTATCAACACAGTAGAATTTTAGGTTGGACTTGATAAACTTCAGTGATCAATTATCAGTGATATAGTATTTATGAGTACCTCAACAATGGTTTTATCAGAAACAATTGATCACCTAAAGCAAGGCTTAGATAATTTCTAAAGCTAGCCTTACACATTCAGTAGTGTTGGCTGACAACTCTCTCCCATCTCCCTTCTGACATACACAAACACATTTGCTTCAGCCGAATGTGTAAGTGAATTCAATAGGAAGAGAGCAGAAAGCCATTTACAGACACTTTTGGCAGTATCTTATTTTCTGGGAGAACGAAAGGTTTGGGCAAAAATATTAACTTTACCCCATCCTTCTCTGTACTGACATCATCTGCCAGAGTAGAGTCAGGATCTCAACATACACATTAGATTGTCGACCTGGGGCCCTTTATAACAATCAAATAAATGCTTATGTATAACTGCTATTCAGGGTGAATAAGGATTTTCTTTTCTTTTACAGCACGTTGGCACATGCTTTAAATGCGTTCTTCAGGCTACAAATATTGACGACTTATCCTTGGGATAGATCATGCTTTACCAAAGTCTCCCCCTAAAGCCTTATTCAAACGTCAGTTTTTGGTCAGTAATTTTATTTTAGTGATTGTGAGCCATAAACCAGGAGTGGATACTACACAGTTATAAGATGCAGTATAATGGCAAGATTTCCTACTGTTCTGTGTTTTAGACCCATCACTGATTGAAAAGACTAATCAAATAACTGATGTGTGAATAAGGCCACATGCTGGTAAACTTGATGTACATATTTCCTTTTTCAACCATACTATGTATGCAGACATACTGTATAGGTCAGCAGATGGTACTTTATTGAGGCAGCATGTAACACAAACCCCTAGGTACTACAGATGTCATTGTAAAGAGTCTGTGCACATGACATTACCTTGTTCATGAGCTTTGAACATAAGTAGTTTTTAAAAACGGGTTTGATTTATTTAAATACATTTTTATATAGTTCATAATAACTGTCTGTTCATATTATAAAGCCCACTGCTTCCAAATGAATATACAGTACATATGGGGTCATTTATCAAACTGGTGTAAAGTAGAACTGGCTTAGTTGCCCATAGCAACCAATCAGATTCCACCTTTCATTTACCAAAGGAGCTGTCAAAAATGAAAGGTGGAATCTGATTGTTGCTATGGCTAACTAAGCCAACAGTTTGATAAATGACCCCAATACTTCTCACAGTGAACTTTTGATGCAGTTTTGCATGGATTTTTATTGTTTTGCCAAAATCAGGAGTGAATCGTAAACAGAGAAATCACATTATCAATTTAACTCTGATATCCAGAACAGTTATGCCTATTCCCAGCCCTGCTATGCCTTACATGGTTTATTGGGTGCTGTGTAATACTATATTGTATTTTCTCTGCAGCATCTGCTAAACCAGCTGAGCAGAGGTTAACCCATGGCTTTTACCTGATTGATGCAGTGTTTTTTTCAGAGAAGGAGTTGACACAACCTCATGAATAAAACGTATGGCCAGAAGCAGCAAACAAACCCCCACCGACCTTTCTAGATGACCTCCATTCCAGGGGTGCTGCTCCCAGCGGTCTCCACCAAACCAGAGATGATGACCCATTCTTGTTCATGAGACCACTGCAGCCAATCAATCTCCTCAGTGATCATGTGGGCAAGAACTGCATGTCATGGCAGAGCAGTGAAAAGTTGTCACGGGCTGTGGGTGTGGAATCACTGTACTAACCAACTGGGTTAACTTTGGGCTAGACCTAAGGGCATTATCCTGGCCCCTGATTTTCACCCTTTGGCCCCTATACAGGGATCTGGACTTTGCTGTAAGGGACCCACCAGGCTGCTACCTCAGAATAGTCCAGGTGTAGTTGTTAGCTTACCACGGCAGAGACACCAATGTGAAGCAGGCAATACTCGTAGTCAGGAAACAGGCAGAAGTCAGGACAGGCAGAGTACATGCATATGAAACAGATCCACGGTCTCAGCAAGCAGCAAAAGGTCAATATGGGCAGAAGTTGGTACAGTCAGGCAGAACAGTACATCTTATATAGGGACTAGCAAGCTAGATACACACATTGCTCAGGCACCCACCCCTAGGGGATGTTGTCTTAAATACCCATAGATGGCCAGCCATAGGCTGGAACAGATCAGGGTGCATGCACACTGGCCCTTTAAAAGTCCTCGGGCACGTGCCCTAAGAACAGAGGAAGGGTGAACCTAGTTGGCAGGAGCAGGCCACAGCCTGCTGTAAAAAGAAGCCATGTAGAACTGGCGATACTGGGTCTTCAGGATCTCAGAAGCAGAAGGAGGGTGAAAGATGCAGTGCCTGTGCCCACCCCGGAAAGCAGGATGGTGGTGGGCATGGAGTGTTGCCATAACAGTCATGATATGCCATTTTTTGCAAATGTTGCCACTGATGCCATTGATTGGCTGCAGCAGTCTCATGACTAAGATAGGGTCTTTTCCCAAAATCACGGACAGCCAACATTTTTTTTTGACAAATTGGCAAACTATAATGAATGATAAAGATTATGAGTAATACATATGTATAGCTCAATATACTGATAAGAACTCATTACCAGCATATACTATGAGCTGTAAAATAATGATAATTGCCACCCAAACAATCTAGTCAAATATCACCAGCCTCAAAAAAATACAAACATGGACACATCTATTTTATTTCAAGGACATAGGAAAAAAGTCGCCTATTTTTATGGACTGTCCGGAAATATCTGGACGGTTGGCAACCCTGATCACTTTCAGTCCCAAGGGGACCACATGGGAGCCACAGTGCTGGAACAGAGGTTGTCTGAAAAGGTGCATGTGTTTTTTTAAGATTTTTCAACACACTGTTACAGGTAATACATTTTAATAAGAAGGAAAACACTTTTAACTAAATTTTTTTGATGTATTATTTTTGTGTAATTGTCATTTTTCATTTGTTCACTTTTTAAGTGCTTCCGTTTCATACCATGCATTTAGATTTCAATATGTCCAACATTGTTTCCAAAGAGATAAGCCCTGCTGGAGCTATTTGCAGAGGCTTAACCACCTATAAACAGTTTCAAACTTTTATGACATGTGTGCTTCTATTTTAGAAGTCTATGGAGTGTAACAGAAAAAGCTGAACAAGTATGCTCTAAAATCAACATTGATGGAGATGCAAGCATCAGCACTAATGGGCCCATTTATAGGGACCAATAATCAGCCAAATGATTGTTCATATGATAGTTTGTCCCCAATAATTTCTTAGTGTAAATGTCCAGTGTACAAATGACAAACGAGCAATTGGGAATGAATCATCATATGAACAACTTAGGGAATCAACTGAATATTCCTTATCCATTTACCTAAAGAGCAACCAAAAGCTGGAGGGACTGAAAGCAGTGAAACTGTGCCCATGTACAGCATGACCAACATATGGTAAGAGCAACCCAGTATATATTCAAGTATAGACACTCATGGGCTGTTTTCCCTGTAGATCATTCAGGAGGTGAGACATGACTTGGAAATGTCCTCCTACTGGCTACACAGTCCCAGGCAGATTTGATGGAATGTGATGTCAGTCATCCACTGAGGCACAGCTCTCTTGTCCAGTGTGATTGGCTTATCAAAAAGTTATCCCTCTGTTGACCTCACTGGAGGTTATGAATATTCTTGACTGGCATACACTGCTGCTAATACTCCCAGAGCCCCTGAAGATGCAGATTTCACAGCAAAACATATTGGGGGCTGTACTTCATTTTAGAGAGTTCTGCAGTTGAAGGCTAGTTAACTCTGAAATTGCTAAGGATTAGAGATGAGCGAGTAGTGAAATATTCGAAAGTTCGAAATTCGATTCGAATAGACCGCGAAATTCGACTATTCGACCGAATATGGAATCCCATTAAAGTCTATGGTAAAAAAATGCTCGCCACTTGGAAATCTTAATTCGACCACTTGGAGGTCACCAAGTCCACCCTGAAACCTCAGAAAAGGATGCCAACACTGCTGGAATGCAACTGGGACAGCAGGGGAAGCATGTCTGGGTGCATATAACGCGCCCAAGTCGCACTATTACGCCACTATCACAGCCTCTCAACAATACACTCCATACACAATATAACTTCTATGTAAAGTGAGACAATACAAGGAAACCTTCTTTCCTCTACATTGCCATGGACCCCAAGCCAAACTAGACAAAAAAGAAGATGAAATTCTGCACCCCTTAAAATCACGTTGCCTATGACAACCACAGATGGCATAGGCAAGGGGGAAAGCAAATAGACCCCACCCCTAATTGTCATTGTGTGTGTGTGTGAGATGTGGTCAGACATGTCTTCTTTAAAATGTAAAAACAACTCAAACACATGCAGAAGCCTTAAAATGCCCAAATTGTTGGCGCTTGAGATGTCAGTGACCCGACCTGGCCCAGTGTCATGTCTAGCAGGTAAAGCAGTGGGGATGTTGAGGGATGCGTAGGACCGCAAAAGGCAGGAAGAGGCCGTGGGCTGGCCAGAGGCTCATGGAAAATTTTGTGGAGGCCCAAGAGGTGAGACGTCTTAAAAATTGTGTGGAGGCTAAAGAGGTGAGACCTCTTAAAAATTATGTGGAGGCCCAAGAGGTGAGACCTCTTAAAAATTATGTGGAGGCCCAAGAGGTGACACCTCTTAAAGATTTTGTGGAGGCCCAAGAGGTGAGACCTCTTAAAAATTATGTGGAGGCCCAAGAGGTGAGACCTGTTAAAAATTATGTGGAGGCCCAAGAGGTGAGACCTCTTAAAGATTTTGTGGAGGCCCAAGAGGTGAGACCTCTTAAAAATTATGTGGAGGCCCAAGAGGTGAGACGGGTTAAAAATTATGTGGAGGCCCAAGAGGTGAGACCTGTTAAAAATTATGTGGAGGCCCAAGAGGTGAGACCTCTTAAAGATTTTGCGGAGGCCCAAGAGGTGAGACCTCTTAAAATTATGTGGAGGCCCAAGAGGTGAGACCTCTTAAAGATTTTGTGGAGGCCCAAGAGGTGAGACGTATTAAAAATTATGTGGAGGCCCAAGAGGTGAGACCTTTTAAAGATTTTGTGGAGGCCCAAGAGGTGAGACCTCTTAAAAATTATGTGGAGGCCCAAGAGGTGAGACCTCCTAAAGATTTTGTGGAGGCCCAAGAGGTGACACCTCTTAAAAATTATGTGGAGGCCCAAGAGGTGAGACCTCTTTAAGATTTTGTGGAGGCCCAAGAGGTGAGACCTCTTAAAAATTATGTGGAGGCCCAAGAGGTGAGACCTGTTAAAAATTATGTGGAGGCCCAAGAGGTGAGACCTCTTAAAGATTTTGTGGAGGCCCAAGAGGTGAGATGGGTTAAAAATTATGTGGAGGCCCAAGAGGTGAGACGTATTAAAAATTATGTGGAGGCCCAAGAGGTGAGACGTGTTAACAATTATGTGGAGGCCCAAGAGGTGAGACGTATTAAAAATTATGTGGAGGCCCAAGAGGTGAGACGTGTTAACAATTATGTGGAGGCCCAAGAGGTGAGACCTGTTAAAAATTATGTGGAGTCCCAAGAGGTGAGACCTGTTAAAAATTATGTGGAGTCCCAAGAGGTGAGACCTCTTAAAGATTTTGTGGAGGCCCAAGAGGTGAGACCTCTTAAAGATTTTGTGGAGGCCCAAGAGGTGAGACCTGTTAAAAATTATGTGGAGGCCCAAGGGGTGAGATGGGTTAAAAATTATGTGGAGGCCCAAGAGGTGAGACGTATTAAAAATTATGTGGAGGCCCAAGAGGTGAGACCTCTTAAAGATTTTGTGGAGGCCCAAGAGGTGAGACCTCTTAAAAATTATGTGGAGGCCCAAGAGGTGAGACCTCCTAAAGATTTTGTGGAGGCCCAAGAGGTGACACCTCTTAAAAATTATGTGGAGGCCCAAGAGGTGAGACCTCTTTAAGATTTTGTGGAGGCCCAAGAGGTGAGACCTCTTAAAAATTATGTGGAGGCCCAAGAGGTGAGACCTGTTAAAAATTATGTGGAGGCCCAAGAGGTGAGACCTCTTAAAGATTTTGTGGAGGCCCAAGAGGTGAGATGGGTTAAAAATTATGTGGAGGCCCAAGAGGTGAGACGTATTAAAAATTATGTGGAGGCCCAAGAGGTGAGACGTGTTAACAATTATGTGGAGGCCCAAGAGGTGAGACGTATTAAAAATTATGTGGAGGCCAAAGAGGTGAGACGTGTTAACAATTATGTGGAGGCCCAAGAGGTGAGACCTGTTAAAAATTATGTGGAGTCCAAAGAGGTGAGACTCTTAAAGATTTTGTGGAGGCCCAAGAGGTGAGACCTCTTAAAGATTTTGTGGAGGCCCAAGAGGTGAGACCTGTTAAAAATTATGTGGAGGCCCAAGAGGTGAGACCTGTTAAAAATTATGTGGAGGCCCAAGAGGTGAGATGGGTTAAAAATTATGTGGAGGCCCAAGAGGTGAGACGTATTAAAAATTATGTGGAGGCCCAAGAGGTGAGACCTCTTAAAGATTTTGTGGAGGCCCAAGAGGTGAGACGTATTAAAAATTATGTGGAGGCCCAAGAGGTGAGACGTGTTAACAATTATGTGGAGGCCCAAGAGGTGAGACCTGTTAAAAATTATGTGGAGTCCCAAGAGGTGAGACCTCTTAAAGATTTTGTGGAGGCCCAAGAGGTGACACCTCTTAAAAATTATGTGGAGGCCCAAGAGGTGACACCTCTTAAAAATTATGTGGAGGCCCAAGAGGTGAGACCTCTTAAAGATTTTGTGGAGGCCCAAGAGGTGACACCTCTTAAAAATTATGTGGAGGCCCAAGAGGTGAGACCTCTTAAAGATTTTGTGGAGGCCCAAGAGGTGAGACCTCTTAAAAATTATGTGGAGGCCCAAGAGGTAACACCTCTTAAAAATTATGTGGAGGCCCAAGAGGTGAGACCTCTTAAAGATTTTGTGGAGGCCCAAGAGGTGAGACCTCTTAAAGATTATGTGGAGGCCCAAGAGGTGAGACCTGTTAAAAATTATGTGGAGGCCCAAGAGGTGAGACCTCTTTAAGATTTTGTGGAGGCCCAAGAGGTGACACCTCTTAAAGATTTTGTGGAGGCCCAAGAGGTGAGACCTCTTAAAGATTTTGTGGAGGCCCAAGAGGTGAGACCTGTTAAAAATGATGTGGAGGCCCAAGAGGTGAGACCTGTTAAAATTATGTGGAGGCCCAAGAGGTGAGACCTCTTAAACATTTTGTGCAGGCCCAAGAGGTGAGACCTCTTAAAAATTATGTGGAGGCCCAAGAGGTGAGACCTGTTAAAAATTATGTGGAGGCCCAAGAGGTGAGACCTGTTAAAAATTATGTGGAGTCCCAAGAGGTGAGACCTCTTAAAGATTTTGTGGAGGCCCAAGAGGTGACACCTCTTAAAAATTATGTGGAAGCCCAAGAGGTGAGACCTCTTAAAGATTTTGTGGAGGCCCAAGAGGTGAGACCTGTTAAAAATTATGTGGAGGCCCAAGAGGTGAGACCTCTTAAACATTTTGTGCAGGCCCAAGAGGTGAGACCTCTTAAAAATTATGTGGAGGCCCAAGAGGTGAGACCTGTTAAAAATTATGTGGAGGCCCAAGAGGTGAGACCTCTTAAACATTTTGTGGAGGCCCAAGAGGTGAGCCATAAATATATAAATTTTTCTTATTTACGGAGCAATTCTACGGCGGTTAAGGAGGAGGAGGAGGAGGTGGAGGAGGAAATGGCACTTCATACAGATGGCACTTCACTTTTGGCTGCTTTCCACGGTTGGAGAAGCAAAGTCCGGGTCAATCCACTTGCTGTTCATTTTGATTAGCGTCAGCCTGTCGGCACTGTCGGTTGACAGGCGGCTGCGCTTATCGGTTATAATGCCCCCGGCTGCGCTGAACACCCTTTCTGATAGCACGCTGGCGGCAGGGCAGGCAAGCACCTCCAAGGCGTACAGGGACAGTTCCAGCCACGTGTCCAACTTGGAGACCCAGTAAGTGTAGGACGCCGAGGGATCGGGGAGGACAGGGTTACGGTCTGCCAGGTACTCCCGCAACATCCGCCGATACTTGTCCCTCCTGCTTATAGCGGGCCCCGCAGTGATGGAAGTTGCACGAGGGGGTGCCATGAACGTGTCCCACACCTTGGAGAGTGTTCCCCTGGTGGCTGTGGGCCTGATTGATGTTGTGGGACTCTGGGAGACCCTCTCCTCTCTGCCGCCAGCGATGGTGGATGGGAAAATCTCCATCATGTTCTGCACGAGTTCCCTCTGGTATTCCAGCAATCGATTCGTCCTCTCCTCTACCGGAATAAAAGAGGAGACGTTATCTTTATACCGGGGGTCCAGGAGTGCGAAGACCCAGTACAGTTTGTTCTCCACTATCCGGACAACACGTGTGTCCCGGGAAAAGCAGCCCAGCATGAAGTCAGCCATGTGTGCCAGACTCTGAATAGGCATGACCTCACTGCCCCCACCAGAAGGATCACTTGCCATTTCCTCCTCTTCCTCTTCCGCCTCCTCTCCGCCCCATCCGCGCTGAACCAATGGGACGCACACAGCCGTGTAGTAACTGTACAGACGGTGGGTATTTACACCAGGTATGTGAAATAATTTAGCAAGAGAACGCACAGTATAGTGGCCAATTAAAAGGCCTAGATATTGTATATTTCAAGGTACACGGCCGTGTACTAACTGTACAGACGGTGGGTATTTACACCAGGTATGTGAAATAATTTAGCAAGAGAACGCACAGTACAGTGGCCAATTAAAAGGCCTAGATATTGTATATTTTAAGGTACACAGCCGTGTACTAACTGCTCAGACGGTGGGTATTTACACCAGGTTTTTAAAATAATTTAGCAAGAGAACGCACAGTATAGTGGCCAATTAAAAGGCCTAGATATTGTATATTTCAAGGTACACAGCCGTGTACTAACTGTACAGACGGTGGGTATTTACACCAGGTTTTTAAAATAATTTAGCAAGAGAACGCACAGTATAGTGGCCAATTAAAAGGCCTAGATATTGTATATTTCAAGGTACACAGACGTGTACTAACTGCTCAGACGGTGGGTATTTACACCAGGTATGTGAAATAATTTAGCAAGAGAACGCACAGTACAGTGGCCAATTAAAAGGCCTAGATATTGTATATTTCAAGGTACACAGCCGTGTACTAACTGCTCAGACGGTGGGTATTTACACCAGGTTTTTAAAATAATTTAGCAAGAGAACGCACAGTACAGTGGCCAATTAAAAGGCCTAGATATTGTATATTTTAAGGTACACAGCCGTGTACTAACTGTACAGACGGTGGGTATTTACACCAGGTATGTGAAATAATTTAGCAAGAGAACGCACAGTACAGTGGCCAATTAAAAGGCCTAGATATTGTATATTTCAAGGTACACAGCCGTGTACTAACTGCTCAGACGGTGGGTATTTACACCAGGTATGTGAAATAATTTAGCAAGAGAACGCACAGTATAGTGGCCAATTAAAAGGCCTAGATATTGTATATTTCAAGGTACACAGCCGTGTACTAACTGCTCAGACGGTGGGTATTTACACCAGGTATGTGAAATAATTTAGCAAGAGAACGCACAGTATAGTGGCCAATTAAAAGGCCTAGATATTGTATATTTCAAGGTACACAGCCGTGTACTAACTGTACAGATGGTGGGTATTTACACCAGGTATGTGAAATAATTTAGCAAGAGAACGTACAGTATAGTGGCCAATTAAAAGGCCTAGATATTGTATATTTCAAGGTACACAGCCGTGTACTAACTGTACAGACGGTGGGTATTTACACCAGGTATGTGAAATAAGTTAGCAAGAGAACGCACAGTACAGTGGCCAATTAAAAGGCCTAGATATTGTATATTTCAAGGTACACAGCCGTGTACTAACTGCTCAGACGGTGGGTATTTACACCAGGTATGTGAAATAATTTAGCAAGAGAACGCACAGTATAGTGGCCAATTAAAAGGCCTAGATATTGTATATTTCAAGGTACACAGCCGTGTACTAACTGCTCAGACGGTGGGTATTTACACCAGGTATGTGAAATAATTTAGCAAGAGAACGCACAGTATAGTGGCCAATTAAAAGGCCTAGATATTGTATATTTCAAGGTACACAGCCGTGTACTAACTGTACAGACGGTGGGTATTTACACCAGGTATGTGAAATAATTTAGCAAGAGAACGCACAGTATAGTGGCCAATTAAAAGGCCTAGATATTGTATATTTCAAGGTACACAGCCGTGTACTAACTGTACAGACGGTGGGTATTTACACCAGGTTTTTAAAATAATTTAGCAAGAGAACGCACAGTATAGTGGCCAATTAAAAGGCCTAGATATTGTATATTTCAAGGTACACAGCCGTGTACTAACTGCTCAGACGGTGGGTATTTACACCAGGTATGTGAAATAATTTAGCAAGAGAACGCACAGTACAGTGGCCAATTAAAAGGCCTAGATATTGTATATTTCAAGGTACACAGCCGTGTACTAACTGTACAGACGGTGGGTATTTACACCAGGTATGTGAAATAATTTAGCAAGAGAACGCACAGTACAGTGGCCAATTAAAAGGCCTAGATATTGTATATTTCAAGGTACACAGCCGTGTACTAACTGTACAGACGGTGGGTATTTACACCAGGTATGTGAAATAATTTAGCAAGAGAACGCACAGTATAGTGGCCAATTAAAAGGCCTAGATATTGTATATTTCAAGGTACACAGCCGTGTACTAACTGTACAGACGGTGGGTATTTACACCAGGTATGTGAAATAATTTAGCAAGAGAACGCACAGTATAGTGGCCAATTAAAAGGCCTAGATATTGTATATTTCAAGGTACACAGCCGTGTACTAACTGTACAGACGGTGGGTATTTACACCAGGTTTTTAAAATAATTTAGCAAGAGAACGCACAGTATAGTGGCCAATTAAAAGGCCTAGATATTGTATATTTCAAGGTACACAGCCGTGTACTAACTGCTCAGACGGTGGGTATTTACACCAGGTATGTGAAATAATTTAGCAAGAGAACGCACAGTACAGTGGCCAATTAAAAGGCCTAGATATTGTATATTTCAAGGTACACAGCCGTGTACTAACTGCTCAGACGGTGGGTATTTACACCAGGTTTTTAAAATAATTTAGCAAGAGAACGCACAGTACAGTGGCCAATTAAAAGGCCTAGATATTGTATATTTCATGGTACACAGCCGTGTACTAACTGTACAGACGGTGGGTATTTACACCAGGTATGTGAAATAATTTAGCAAGAGAACGCACAGTATAGTGGCCAATTAAAAGGCCTAGATATTGTATATTTCAAGGTACACAGCCGTGTACTAACTGCTCAGACGGTGGGTATTTACACCAGGTATGTGAAATAATTTAGCAAGAGAACACACAGTATAGTGGCCAATTAAAAGGCCTAGATATTGTATATTTCAAGGTACACAGCCGTGTACTAACTGCTCAGACGGTGGGTATTTACACCAGGTATGTGAAATAATTTAGCAAGAGAACGCACAGTATAGTGGCCAATTAAAAGGCCTAGATATTGTATATTTCAAGGTACACAGCCGTGTACTAACTGTACAGATGGTGGGTATTTACACCAGGTATGTGAAATAATTTAGCAAGAGAACGCACAGTATAGTGGCCAATTAAAAGGCCTAGATATTGTATATTTCAAGGTACACAGCCGTGTACTAACTGCTCAGACGGTGGGTATTTACACCAGGTATGTGAAATAATTTAGCAAGAGAACGCACAGTATAGTGGCCAATTAAAAGGCCTAGATATTGTATATTTCAAGGTACACAGCCGTGTACTAACTGTACAGACGGTGGGTATTTACACCAGGTATGTGAAATAATTTAGCAAGAGAACGCACAGTATAGTGGCCAATTAAAAGGCCTAGATATTGTATATTTCAAGGTACACAGCCATGTACTAACTGTACAGACGGTGGGTATTTACACCAGGTTTTTAAAATAATTTAGCAAGAGAACGCACAGTATAGTGGCCAATTAAAAGGCCTAGATATTGTATATTTCAAGGTACACAGCCGTGTACTAACTGCTCAGATGGTGGGTATTTACACCAGGTATGTGAAATAATTTAGCAAGAGAACGCACAGTACAGTGGCCAATTAAAAGGCCTAGATATTGTATATTTCAAGGTACACAGCCGTGTACTAACTGTACAGACGGTGGGTATTTACACCAGGTATGTGAAATAATTTAGCAAGAGAACGCACAGTACAGTGGCCAATTAAAAGGCCTAGATATTGTATATTTCAAGGTACACAGCCGTGTACTAACTGTACAGACGGTGGGTATTTACACCAGGTATGTGAAATAATTTAGCAAGAGAACGCACAGTATAGTGGCCAATTAAAAGGCCTAGATATTGTATATTTCAAGGTACACAGCCGTGTACTAACTGTACAGACTAGGGATGAGCGAACCGAACCGTAACGAACCAGATTCGTTACGAACTTTACCGAACGTTCGGTTCGTCCCCGAACCGAACTTTTGTCAAGTTCGCATGAATCAGGTTCGTAAATAAAGTTTACTTTTTCCACAGAATAGACCAGGATACAAGGGATTATTTATTACTCCTACAATCCCTTGTATCCTGGTGTGACCCTCGTGTCAAACCACCCTTTTGGGAGGAGAATGGCCGAGATGGGTTATTATTTTCGTTCGTCCGAACGTTCGTTCGGACGAGCGAACAGAACCGTAACGAACCAGATTCGTTTAAGAACTTTTAAGACGAATCTGGTTAAAATAAAAACGGCACATCAAATGCGTACATATTCAGTTAAGTAGCGTACCTTTGACAACGCTAGACTGTATGTTCGTTATTTGTGCGGGAATGTTCGCATTAGCGTACGTATTAGTGTAGATTCTCAAATATGCGTATATTCGTTCGTATAAGGTTCGTTTTAGGTTCGGTTCGTACGAATCCGAACTTCAAGAAAGTTCGCCGAAGCGAACCGAACCGAACTTTTCAAAAGTTCGCTCATCCCTAGTACAGACGGTGGGTATTTACACCAGGTATGTGAAATAATTTAGCAAGAGAACGCACAGTATAGTGGCCAATTAAAAGGCTTAGATATTGTATATTTCAAGGTACACAGCCGTGTACTAACTGTACAGACGGTGGGTATTTACACCTGGTATACAAAAAGGGTATTGCAGGCACACAGAACCCAGAACACTAGAGCCAAATAAACTGTATTTAAAAAAAAAAAAAAATTCACAGCCGTATACTGCCAGATCAGATGGTGCATATACACACTAGTTATATAACAGGGTTTTTCAGCCAAAAAGAACGCAGAACAGTAGTGCCAAATATAGTTTGGTATGTAGCAGAGCACCTAATACACCACTAATGCCTCTCTCTGTCCCTACTCCAGCAGCTATCCCTGAATACGGCAGCCGTTCTCTGTAAAGTGTATCTTGTAGTAAAGCTATCACTGTACTGCACTATAGTAGCCCTGATAAGGGCTTTTAATCACGCTCCTGCCTGTCCAACTGCTAAAACCTGTCTGTCCCTTCTCCAGCCTCTGTCCCTGACTAAGTTCACGCAGCATATGCGTACGAGCAGGAAGAGCTGAGTTTTTAATATTCGAGGTCACATGGTTTTTCCAGCCAATCCATGTAGACGCTGTTTTCGCGCTGCCAGCGTGCTCAGCGTGCCTGTCATACCCCCCCTGCATGTTGATTGGTGGAAAAAGAGCGCCAGGGAAGGTGGGAGGGGAAACGAATTCTCAGTGCGCCATCGCCGTTATACTCGATTGAAATCGAGTATGCCGAATAGCGTAGTATTCGATCGAATACCGGCTCGATCGAACACTACTCGCTCATCTCTACTAAGGATGCCTCCTAATACAGCACTGAATCCCAGAACAACATAAAATATATGCCTCACTATTATCAGTTTAAGTAAACAGCAGGTATCACACATTCTCAGAGTGGAATTAACATATACAGTTGAATAGTAATGCATACCAATTAAAACTAAAGTACAGTAGATTGAGACTTTCACAGATATCGTCAATTCAACATTACCCCAGACATCACTTCAAATCTTTAATATTTTTCCTTTTTTAGTTTTATGTGTAGGATGATGTAAGGCCTTTTGGTATTAGCATTGCATTAGATGCTACCTCAGGTCTGTGCATGACAGCACTGTGACTCATATGAGGATGCGGTATCTTGCAAAAATTAGGATACATTTATTTGCACATATACACTTTGGTTGTGATCGATAGAGGCAATCTGAGAAACCTTGGCCAACACATACACGTCACATAGATGAGCTCAGGTTGTCACTTACAGGAACTATTACTAATGTACAGTGAATAGCACTATAGGGATCCTGTATTTATGTTTTATATGTGAGTATTGTGACTACATCTATTTTGAAAAAGTGTTGGGGGGGGCGGCTCTAGAAGCATCATGTAGAAAAGCTTCCATGTATGTATGTCGGGTGGGGAAGGTCTTTTTTTTTTTATTCAAGATTCTTTTCAGGTCTGGTTCGGCAAATTTTTGAAAAAGTTCTGTTCGAGCCAAACCTAAGTTAATAACCCCTTATAGCCTCCTAGGACCCTAGGAATTTTTAGGAAAACTTAATATCTCTTTTCATTTATTTTTGATGAACTTTTTCCCTCCCCCTTCCCCAGCTCTGGAACGCAATAACTACAACGGTAAATGATGTCTCTGACATACATAGCTATATATGTAAAGACACAATGTTATGGGATTAAAAAATAAAAAAGTGGCTTGGGGGGACCAAGCATCAAAAAATTATGCCTTGAAAGGTTTGAAATGCCTGCACATACGACACGCACCAGTGGTATCTGTCAGAAAAAAAAATAGCGCATTGAGAACAAGCCTAAAAAAATCCCTTTTAATTGGGATCAGCAGCAGTGCAGATGTGGAAAATGTAAGAATATAATGGCATGAGGCTGTAATAGTAGCAGCAGCAGAAGCAGCATAGCATGGAACATACATGGTTGTCTATGAGTAATAGTAGTAGTAGCAGTAATAGTGTAGTGGTGGCAGATGCTTTGTATTAATGGTGGTGGCAGTATGGGATTATCAGCGAGGAGCAGCATCAGCCATATGGTATATTTTGGCAGAAAAGCAGCAGCATGATGGAGGCAGCAGCAGCCTTACGGAAGATGATGGTCGGCAGGTGGCATCAGTGGTATGATGATGTCGGTGGTATGATGGAGGCGGTGGCAGCAACCATACAGAACGTGAATGTAGGTAGGTCCCAGCAACGACAAGATGAAGGTGGCAGCAACCGGAAGGAACATGATTGTAGACAGGTCGCAGGAGTGGCATGATGGAGGCAGCAGCAGCAGCCATACAGGACATAGTAACATAGTTTATAAGGCCGAAAAAAGACATCTGTCCATCCAGTTCGACCTGTTTTCCTACAGGTTGATCCAGAGGAAGGCAAAAAAAACGTGTAAGGTAGAAGCCAATTTTCCCCACTTTAGGCAAGAAAAATTCCTTCCCGACTCCAATCAAAAAATTCCTTCCCCACATGATGGGTGGCAAGTGGTATTAGTGGCATGACGCAGGCCATAGCAGCAGTTGTACAAAACATGATTCTTGGAAGGTGGCATTAGTGGCATAATGCATGTGGCAGGAGCAGCCGTACAGAACGTGATGGTTGGCAGGTGGTATTAGTGGCATGACATAGGCCACAACAGCAGCCATACAGTACGTGATTATAGACAGGCAGCAACAGTGGCAAGATGGGGCACCACCAACAAGGCAAGATCTATTCATCAGAATCAGCCATGGAATATGAAAATCCTCTTGAATCCAGGCTTGGTTGTTTTTTACAAAAGTGATGTTTTGGACACTGGCGGAGGACAATTTGGTCCGTTTGGATGTCACCATGGCGCTGAAAACCCTCTCTGAGATGAGACTGGAGACTGGGCAAGAAAGAAGATAGCGAGCATGCTGTGCCAGTTCCAGCCACTGTTCCAGTCTGACTGCCCAGAAATCCATGGGGTGAGGGAACAGGGTATGTGACAGAGACTGGCCATAGTTTAGGTAGGCCTGAACCTGGGAGTTGAGGTGGGAGCTGTCGGCTTGCTGACTGGCCTCTGTCTGGCGCAGCTTGTGTAAAAATTGCTCCACTATGTTGAGGAGACTGAAATGGTGGCTGCTGCTGCTACTGCTTCTATGGTGGGAAGTAGAGAGGGGCTTCCCTTTTAGACACCCTGGTGGCAGGCATCTGCTCGCCGTAAGCTGCAGAAACCTGTGTACACAGTGTTTCCTGGTAATAATTTGTCCTCCCTTTCTGCAAGTGTAAAACATTCTCCCAATTTGCCCTGGTAGTGAGGGTCTAGAAGCATGGCAATCCAGTAATCATTAGACTGCTAGATACGTCTGCATATCAATGATACGTTTGTCATTGCATATGCAAGCGAGTCTACAGGTCGCCATTCTGGCCATCATGCCCCAGCAGCCAGTTCTTTCCACCTCCGCTCCCCACTGAGACAATTAGGTATCATGGTGGGTGTCATAATCATCATTCTCCTCTTTCTCTTCCAACTCTGACTCCTCTCCCTCCTAGTCAGGTGGCAGCATTGTGGGTTCCCTGACAGCTACAGCTTCTGTTGCATGAGTGTCAGCGTCTCTTCAAAAATACATATAAGAGGAATTAGGAATTAGCATGAAAGGCATAGATGCAGGTGTAGCTACATACCTTTCTAATACTGCAAGTCTAGGAGTGTGTTCCTCACCACTTAAGAATGACTTAAAAGAGAGACAGTCTCCTGGACATTGGCAGTACCTTGCACAAGCCACTGCATTTTTTTTAAAAGGCCATGCAGGGAGCATGTGTTACTTTCCCCAAGTTCAGGGCACCCAGGCTGTTGTGCCCATTGTCGCTGACCAACTTTCCCAGTTGGAGTCGTGGAGGTGACAGCCAGCGGGTTGTTTGCTTCTTGATGTACTTGTGCAAATGCTCACTCATGTGGCTACTGTTTCCAAGGCCGATCAGCTACAATACAGCATGGCTACTCTTGACTTTACACGTGGTTGGAAGAAGAGGTAGAGCGAGCGACAATGTGCCTTGCTGCTGTTGGGGATGGGATGGAGGAGGCAGATAAGTGTCTGCTGTGGGAGCCAGCTCCATGATATGGTGGGAGGGGGTGAAAAGTACTTGGCCATGTTCCTGGGGTGTTGCCTCTCCACTGGTACAAAAAGCACTGACCCAGCGAGCAGTGAAAAACATGAACTATCCATGACTGTACCAGCTGCTCCAAGTGTCCACCAGCCTCCTCCCCAACCTCTTTCACAGGGCAGCCCAAATGGTGAGGGCTCTCACACAAGTGGTCAACAGGGAGACTGTCTTGACCATGTGCCGCAAGGCATTGTGGGGTTTCCTTGCCACTTCTTAGGAAAAAGGGAGGCGCCCCTCTAGGAATGGGCAATGAAGACTGAGAAAGTCTCCACTGAAAGCCTTCTTTGGGGCTGCAAGAAGGAGGAACAAGAGGAACACTGTGAACCCTGGCTCCAAAGCCCAGTGTTGGACTCTGAAGTCACCTCCACATCATTCTGGTGTGACTGAGAGCAGGAATGAGTCATGCAATCCACAATCTCATCCTCTTTCTCCTCAGCTATAATGTTGCGCCTTTCCAAAGCCAGATACGGCAGCCTACTACTCATACTACAAATAAATATACGTAAACAAACAATTGAGGCCCGACCCTTAATATTGCATTAACACTCCCAGATAAATTGGTACCCTAGTCTGTGTACTGGTTACCTATACGACGCTTTAATTAAATTCAACAAGTTCCAAAAAATTTTAATTGCAACTGAGTGGAGAAATAAATAAACGTTAATGAATGATTAACCCTTTCACGACCGGAGGTTTTTTCGGTATTGCGTTTTCGTTTTTTGCTCCTTGCCTTCATACAGCCATAACTTTTTTATTTTTCTGCTCACATAGTTGTATGAGGGCTTGTTTTTTGCGGGACAAGTTGTACTTTCAAATGCCACCATTTATTATTGGATATGCTGTAGTGGGAAGCGGGAAAAAAATTCCAAATCGGGTGAAATTGCAAAAAAACCACTATTCCGCTACAGTTTTGCGGGTTTTTTATTTACGGCGTTCGCTGTTCATTAAAACTGACCAGTTACTTTCATTCTACAGGTCAGTATGAATCCAGCGTTACCTAACATGTTTAGTTTTTCTTGTGTTTTGATAGTGATAAAAAAAATGATAAAGTTGGTTGTTTTGTTTTGTTTTTTTTGGTTGTCATACCTTGACCCTGATAACTTTTTGGCATTTATGTGTACGGAGCTGTATGGGGGCTCATTTTTTGCGGGGCGATCTGAAGTTTTTATTGATACCATTCTGGGGTGTGTCTGACCTTTTGATCGCTTTTTATTTAATTTTTTTTAGAAAAAAAAAGTGACAAAAACGTCAAATCGCCATTTGGACGCTTTTTTCCGCCACACAATTCGCCGTATTGGAATTATTTTTTTTAGTTTAAAAGTACGGGCGTTTTCGGTCACGGTGATACCCATGATGTCTATATTTATTGTTATTTAGGTATTTATTTTTTAATTATACGGAAAGGGGGAGATTTAACTTTATATTTTTTTTATTTTTTATATATTTTTTAACATTTTTTTTTATTTTTTTTTAATTATTTGAAAGCTCAAATATAAGCTAATATATTGTACTTTTAATTTTTTCACTATGAGCAATCTCTGATTTTTAATCTTGAATTAAAACTCACGATTGCTCATTTCTTATCCTGGCCTGCCATCTAGTGGCCAGAATAAGAATTGCACTTTGAAAGCTGTAATCCTCACCAGCGAGGATTACAGCTTTCATAACGTGTACAGACGGCCCGATTGGCCAATCGGGTCGTCTGTACATCACCCGGAAGCAAACTGCTTCCGGGTACAGACGCCACCGGAAGCCATCAGAGGGGCCCAGAAGAAAAGAGAGGCCCATCGGAAGACGCCGCCGATGGCGGTAAGTAGCCGCAAGTCTCTGCTGTTAGAAACAGCAGAGACTTGCCGGCCATGACGCCCGCCGCACCCGTGAGCGGGCGTCATGTCCCCGCACCGCCCGAGCGCCGTACATGTACGGCGCCGGTCGGGAAGGGGTTAAAGGGGTTCTGTAGTTCTTTAAAACTGATGATCTATCCTCTGGATAGATCATCAGCCTGTGATCAGCGGCGGTCCGACACCCGGGACCCCCGCCGATCAGCTGTTTGAGAAGGCAGCGGCGCTCCAGGAGCGCCGCGGCCTTCTCTGTGTTTACCGCAGGCCAGTGACATCACGACTAGTATCACTGGCCTAGGCTAAGCTCTGTTCACTTGAAAGATAGATTGTTGCCCTATCCTGTGTCTTGTAGTTATCATCTATATATGCTGTTAATTAAATTTTACAATCCTAAAAAAAATTTATAAATTGCAAGTGTGTGGAAATGGAATTTATGGAATTCAATAATTATGGAGGCCTGATGTTCAATTTCTCTTTGTCACTCACAGGTAGATTGCTGCCCTACCCTGTGTCTTGTACTAAATATATATATAACAATCCCGGGTAGAATTTTAATTCCAATTTTGTGGAAATTGAATTAACGGAAACAGACGATTGAGGCTTGGTGCTCAAATTCTCATTAATACAAACAGGTAGATTGCTGCTATAACTTGTGTATTGCTGCAGTATTCATGTGTATATGCAACTTAATCAAATTGAAACCCTCCCAAAACAAATTTTAAATTGCAACCATGTGTAAACTGAATATTTGTAAATAGAGAATATATTTGTAAAGATTCGTTATCCGCACGGATATTTGCATACATTTGCATAATAAGTATTCGTTACTTGGCCGAGTAGCTTGTGAAATTTGTGTTTTTTTTTTAAATTCCTCCCTGCATGTTTAGCGCCTATTTCGTAGCCAATAAACATGCACAGAAGCCTGGGGGACCTCCTGCCATGACCTACTACCTTTTCTACATGTCTAGGAGTGATTGGCTGCCTGCATCAGGTGACGTGCTATTATATACACTCACCGGCCACTTTATTAGGTACACCATGCTAGTAACGGGTTGGACCCCCTTTTGCCTTCAGAACTGCCTCAATTCTTCGTGGCATAGATTCAACAAGGTGCTGGAAGCATTCCTCAGAGATTTTGGTCCATATTGACATGATGGCATCACACAGTTGCCGCAGATTTGTCGGCTGCACATCCATGATGCGAATCTCCCGTTCCACCACATCCCAAAGATGCTCTATTGGATTGAGATCTGGTGACTGTGGAGGCCATTTGAGTACAGTGAACTCATTGTCATGTTCAAGAAACCAGTCTGAGATGATTCCAGCTTTATGACATGGCGCATTATCCTGCTGAAAGTAGCCATCAGATGTTGGGTACATTGTGGTCATAAAGGGATGGACATGGTCAGCAACAATACTCAGGTAGGCTGTGGCGTTTGCAACGATGCTCAATTGGTACCAAGGGGCCCAAAGAGTGCCAAGAAAATATTCCCCACACCATGACACCACCACCACCAGCTTGAACCGTTGATACAAGGCAGGATGGATCCATGCTTTCATGTTGTTGACGCCAAATTCTGACCCTACCATCCGAATGTCGCAGCAGAAATCGAGACTCATCAGACAGGCAACGTTTTTCCAATCTTCTACTGTCCAATTCGATGAGCTTGTGCAAATTGTAGCCTCAGTTTCCTGTTCTTAGCTGAAAGGAGTGGCACCCGGTGTGGTCTTCTGCTGCTGTAGCCCATCTGCTCAAAGTTCGACGTACTGTGCATTCCAGAGATGCTCTTCTGCCTACCTTGGTTGTAACGGGTGGCAATTTGAGTCACTGTTGCCTTTCTATCAGCTCGAACCAGTCTGCCCATTCTCCTCTGACCTCTGGCATCAACAAGGCATTTCCGCCCACAGAACTGCCGCTCACTGGATGTTTTTTCTTTTTCGGACCATTCTCTGTAAACCCTAGAGATGGTTGTGCATGAAAATCCCAGTAGATCAGCAGTTTCTGAAATACTCAGACCAGCCCTTCTGGCACCAACAACCATGCCACGTTCAAAGGCACTCAAATCACCTTTCTTCCCCATGCTGATGCTCGGTTTGAACTGCAGGAGATTGTCTTGACCATGTCTACATGCCTAAATGCACTGAGTTGCCGCCATGTGATTGGCTGATTAGAAATTAAGTGTTAACTAGCAGTTGGACAGGTGTACCTAATAAAGTGGCCGGTGAGTGTATATGCGTACGCCTGGGGCTCGGATCACACACCTTGTGGTTTTAGGAGAGGGAAAAAGTGTGCGTGTGATAGGGAGAGCGACAAGGTACGAAATACGTACGTACATTAGTATAGTATGTATACTGTGGTGCGTATTGTGCGTGCTTAATAGCATTTTGTGCACACGTTTGCAAGCTAACTTCATACATCAGCTTCTCTATGCTTGCAAGTGGCAATGGTTTCACTGTCTTGAATTCATGCGCAACAGCGTATATAGTAAATTATACGTAGCAATAGCGTATGCTTTATCGGACAAGATCCTGTCTCTCCTTGCAAGGTCTCTTGTCTCTGCCTGCTCCATGCTTGCTGCCCCTGGTGTTCCCTATCCATTTCCGTGGTGTTTCCATCATTTTCAGAGGTTTTCAGGTGTATAGGCAACCTTGCCTGAAAAGAACTTGGGTCCCCTGCAAAAATGCTCTCCCATTGACTTCAATAGGGTTCGTTATTCAGTATGAGACAGTCTCCTACAGGAGTGGGTCCAAAACAGAGGTGACACGTGATGGGAATATTTGCATGTCTTCTGTTCTATGTTTTGTATCCAATCCTGCTTTTGGCTTCCAAATGATGAGCAAATCCTGATGCAAAATACCGACCGTGTGATAGAGGTCTTAGGAATGCTCCAAAGACAGGATCTGTTATGTTTTTCATTTTTCAGTTCTTCTGACAGATCAGAAGAAGGGTAAAATAAACAGTGATGTGAACAAGGCACATGCGGGTACAATGCTCAATGCTGAATCGCGGCGACTGCCGTTTCGCGCGTTATTGCGCTTTGTCTGGCCGCTTGCGTGATGACGTCGGCGCACCTCCCAACCTATATGCTGCTTCCAACGTCATCACTATAGTGACAAAATGCTACAATACATTTAAAACTTTTAAAAACTTAGATAAACACTGCTAAATCATTTTTATCATTGAGACCTAGAGGTCCCATAGCATTTGTTTTTATAATCCAGGAGGCCTCTCTCTGCAGCAGGGTTCTATGACGATCTCCTCCATATTTTAAAGGGCCCACTACCTCTAGTCCGGCACATGTTAAACCTTCACCTGTACCTCCATGCTCCTCCCTCATATGATTTATTAACCTGATTTATTAACACTACCTGCTTCTATTGACTTCTTATGTTCCCTGAAACGTACGTACAGGGGTCTTATAGTTTTTCCTATATAGAATCTTTTACATGGGCAGAATATCACATGCACTACGTATTGAGTTTTGCATGTCTTGTTACATGTGCAATGCCTTCTATGTTCAAATATTTTGTTTTGGACATATGCTTACATGATACACAGTGTCCGCATTTATAATTACCTTGCAGGGCTAACCTAGACAACCAATTTTCACTACTCTTATTTTCATATGCACTTTTTACCAATCTATCTCTTATTGTAGTACTCCTCCTGAAACTAATCAAGGGGGGACTACAGACCTTCTCCTTTAAGTCCTCATCATTCGATAGGATATGCCAATTGTTGCAAACCGCCCTTCTCACTGCTGCTGACATAGGTGTGTATCTGAAAGTGAAGACTGCTCTATTAATTTCTTGCTTACCTATCTGATCGTCACTTTTGTTGTCGCATTTTTGTACGACTCTCTCAAAGGATTGATCCACTAGTTTTTCAGGGTAACCTCTCCCCAATAACATTTTTTTTAATGCTCTTGATTGGGCAACAAAATCCTCCTCTTTACTTGCTATCCTCCTCAATCTAGTAAATTGTCCCTGGGGTACGGCTTTTTTAACATGATAGGGATGGGAGCTTCTGTAATGCAACAGGGAGTTTGTGGCTGTCTCCTTCCTATAAACATTGGTTATTATTCTATCTTCCTGGATGTATAACTTTACATCCAGGAACTCCAGTTCACTCTGGTGGTTTTACTGGTAAATTTCATATTCATCTGGTTCTCATTGTTTAGGTAAGCCACAAACTCACCGAATTGCATTTCAGTACCTCTCCATATTATAAATATGTCATCCACAAATCTCATGAATAGTTTTATATTTTGTACAAACCTATTGCTAGTAGTGAACACTAAGTTACACGATACTGGTGTCCCCATGGCTGTTACAGATTTTTGATGGAACCATCGGCCATTAAACATGAATGCATTATGGGTCAAGACATATTTTAGAGCTTCCTCCCCAAATTCAGTGTATCTCTGACTTTTATTCTGACACTTGAGTATATGACTCACCGCCTCCACACCTAAACCTTAAGGTATCCTGGTATACAGGCTTTCCACGTCTATTGACTCTAAAAAATCCCCTTCTTGCCACTGTATATCTCTAACCACTTTCAGAAAGTCGCCAGTATCCCTCAAGTACGAGGGTATACTGCGCAATAAAGGATGCAATAACCAGTCTAAATACTGTGACAGGGGTTCCGTCACCGACCCTATACCTGCCACTATGGGGCGACCAGGTGGAGCATTAACTGACTTATGCACTTTTGGGACAAAATACCACTTTGGTTTTGTAGGATGCATTGGATACAATCTTTCCATTGTTTTTTCAGTGATTACTCCTCTTTGTACATGTTTAAATAAAACCGACCTCAGTTGTCTCTGATACTTTCCCATAGGGTTGTTTTTTAGGGGTTCATATGTTTCTCTATCATTCAATTGCCTCATTACCTCCATTTCATAATATGACCTCTCCATCAGTACTATATTGGCCCCCTTGTCGGCAGGTTTCACTATAATGTTCCTTTGTTTACAAAGCCATTGTAAGGCCCGTTCCTCACTTTTTGTAATATTTTTCTTAAATTTAGGATAAACTAGGCATTTTATATCTCTCAAAACTTGTTTCTGGAACAGATCTAAGCTACTACCTGCCGACAAGGGGGGATTAAATGTGGATCTAACTCCTTTTTTAAAAGGTTCATTACTTTGCACCAATTCGCTATCCACTTCACCATCCTCTTCCCGTAATGCAATCAGTGTATCAACCAGTTGTTTGTCCTGTTCACTAAGTGTGTTCGTACTAAAACCCAAACTCTTGGGCCAACTCGGTATCTCTCCCTCCCCAGTATTCTTAGTTCCCTCCCCAGATCTTTAACCTTTATAAAGCTTATACAGATTGAGCTTCCTAATAGCTTTAAATAGATCTATCTCAAATTCCACTGGGTCAAAGTCCTCAACTAAACTGTATGTCAATCCCTTTGAGAGTAAAGATAGGCAGTCATTATCCAATTGTAAATTTGTGAGATTTATCACATTGCTACCCTTTACAACAGTCTTACTCTCTTGCAGTTCACTTGCTGTCATCTCCAGGACACTTGCTTCCTTTTTTGTCCTGCCCTTCAATTTCTGCCTCTTTGGCCGCCCCCTTCTGATCTTTCTCCTAAAGGGGATCTCGGGTCCGCAACAGCCGTTTCTTTCTTTGCGTCCTCTGCTAAGTCCATGTTGTTTAAATCTTCTGATACGCTGGAATCAGATTCTGTTGTCCAGTCATCTCCATTTTTCCTTGTCGTTTTTTTCTTAAACGATCTCCTATTGTCTCTCACTATAAATACTCTCCAACCATCGTAATCCTGTTTGTCCCTCAAAAACTTGTCTTTTTTTCTTTTCTTTGTTTCCGCTTGAACAGGTATTAACCTTTTTTCCAATTTTTTGAAGAATGTTTGTTGTTGACTAATAGTGAGTCTCGCCCTCAATTCTTTTTTAGCTCGTTCCAACTCCGCCACAATAAACTCGTACTCCTGAACATTTCTTCTCAGAACTAACTGCATCAATTTAAATGAATGTTCTAAGTGGAGACTCCTCCACTCTTCAACGAAGGCAACATCATCCTGGTATTGGGACACTTCTTTATAATTTCTCAAGCCTCTCGGCACTCTTTTATTCGCCTCATATGATTACAGTGAATTGACTGTCCAAAACAGTCTGACTTCTTTTTCAGCCAGTTGAGTCACTCTGGCTTCCAGGATTTTTATACTCATAACCTGTAAACTGTCCTTTTCATTACATTGAGCAAAAAACGTACACACATCCGCGCAGCCTTCATTAAGCGCTGCATCGCACATTTCTGATGTCATGCTAATCACTGTTTCCATACTTTAACTTCGGCCCCTGAATCGCATGCTCTTGTAGTCATCAACAATAGTCTCAAAAGGAAAAAGTTTGTAAGGTCGGCACTTGCGATTAAAATCTGGGCTCTATATGGTAACACTCACTGTGCGTATGCTTCCGGTGGTGCTCTGCATTCACAGAATTCAAACACTTGCGTATCAGGAGAAGATAAATAAGAAGCACTCACCCGAAATCTTCACTTCAACTGCTTTATTGTATCCAAAGTACATACATACCGCAGATGCGGGTACAATGCTCAATGCTGAATCGCGGCGATGGCCGTTTTGCGCTTTATTGCGCTTCGTCTGGCCGCTTGCGTGATGACGTCGGCGCACCTCCCAACCTTTATGCTGCCTCTGACGTCATCAGTATAGTGACAAAATGCTACAATACATTTAAAACTTGAAGAAAAGTGCTCATGAGAGACTCCGGACTTAAGTCCACCTGCGTCATCAAGAAATCGTTCACGGCCTTCCTCAGCTCATATAGTCGGTCCAACATGGAGAGGGTGGCGTTCCAACGGTGGGAATGTCGCATATGAGGCAACGTTGGGGAACGTTATTCTGCCTTTGCAGCTCAAGGAGGGCATGTTTTGCAGTGTAAGAGTGGATGAAGTGGATGCAAAGTTTGTTTCTTGGCCATTTCAAGATGTCTTGCAGTTGGGTAGAAGACTTTAAGAACCGCTTTACAACCAGATTAAAGATTTGCAACATGGAGGGTGCATGGCTAAGCACCTTGACACAGCGCTTACATAATGTTCTTCTCATTATCAGTGATCATGGTTCCACTCTTCATTTAAAGAGGAGATAGCCAGGATTCGATTTCCTCTTGAAGATCGCAGACCAGTTCCTCCCTGGTGTGACTGTGTTCTCCCTGGCAAACCAGATGCAGAACAGTATGACACCGCTGTGTTCTGCACGACTGTGCCTACAGAGAAGACAGGAGGACATTGGTGCAGGAATCACAGTTTGAAAATGTGGAGGCGGTCCAAGCCGCATGCCCAAGTTGCTGGGCTGCCTGGGCAGGAACCACATTTACACAGTGGGTCATAGAGGACATATGTTGTTCTTTACCATAGTTACAGCTCCACATATCGGCGCAGCCATAAACTTTACCAGACACCGACACCGACAGGCTCAAGGGCACACAGAACCTTTCTGCTGAGGTGGTGAAACTCTGGAAAAGGATTGC
The DNA here is from genome assembly GCA_900303285.1 of Rhinella marina. Taxonomy (NCBI): domain Eukaryota; kingdom Metazoa; phylum Chordata; class Amphibia; order Anura; family Bufonidae; genus Rhinella; species Rhinella marina. The sequence goes on along the minus strand of ONZH01019323.1, from coordinate 10,973 downwards.
GGGCCACTAGGAGATGCCTCAGGCTGTACCACAAGATTAGTGTCATGGTTTTTCCAGGCAACTTTATGGTGATGCTGCAGGTGTTGACACAGGGCTGTGGTGCCAACATTGGCACCCTGGCCATGCTTCACCTTCCACTCACAGATTCTACACAGCCATGTTGATGTCCTCACTTGTGAGAATGGTATTTTACCTCCACCACTGTGTGCTGACTGCCCGCCACTGCCTTTATGAACCCGTGCACTGCTAGTTGTTTCTGGACAGGTAGGACTTCTGAATAGCAGATGGTCTACCCCGGGCACGTTTGGCACCAGATCTCACACTGCTGCCACCCTGCTCACTCATGGCCAAGCTTGCACCCTGCTGGCTCAGCCACTGTCTCTCGAGCAACCTGCCACCCTCATCTGCTGATGATGATAATGATGAAGCCCTCTCTTCACCCGGCTCTAACGTGCGATTGGCTATATCATCATCCATTACTGTCTGCATGTCAATGATGTTACCCTCACCAGTCTCAGGGCCGCGTGCCTGAATAATCGCAACACCTGCTCCCACGTCGCTACTTGACCACCTACAGGAGGAAGCAATTTCACCCCTATTACAGAATCAAGGCTTTATGGAATTATTTATGTAAAAAAACAATGTGGACACTTGAAAATCTGTATTTTACCACAATTACAGAATCAAGGCCTAATGAAATTACTTATGTAAAAAACTATGTGAACAACTTAAAACCAGTAGTATTAAACCACTATTTCAACCCAATTACAAAATCAAGGAATTACTTATGTATAAAACAGTGTGAGCAACCTAAATGCAGTAGTACTCGACCACTGTTTCACCCCAATTACAGAATCAAGGCCTAATGGAATTACTTATGTATAAAACAATATGAACAAGAGAGACTATGGAGCTCTCTGCCTGAGGAGGTGGTGATGGTAAACTCACTAAAAGAGTTCATGAGGGGCCTGGATGTATTTCCGGAGTGTAATAATATTACAGGCTACAGTTACTAAAGATGGGATGAGTTATTCTGATTGCCAGATTGGGAATTTTTTCCCCTAAAGTGAGGAAAATTTGCTTCTACACAGGGATTTTTTTTCTGCCTTCCTCTGGATCAACTTGCAGGATAACAGGCTGAACTAGATGGATAGATGTCTTTTTTCAGCCTCATAAACTATGTTACTATGTAACAACCTAAAAGCAGTAGTATTAGACCGCTATTTCATCCCAATTACAGAAACAAGACCTAATGGAATTACTTATGTAAAAAACAATGTAAACAACCAAATACATGAAAAAATATTGTGCTATTTCACCCCAATTACAGAATCAAGACCTAATGTAATTCCTTATCTATAACACAAGGTGTAAAACCAAATACGTGAAAAGATATTTAGAGCGCTATTTTACCCCAATTACAAAACCAAGGAGTTGTATAATTACGTACAGTGCTTTGTGAAAGTATTCGGCCCCCTGGAACTTTTCAACCTTTTGCCACATTTCAGGCTTCAAACAAAAAGATATAACATTTTACATTTTTTATGAAGAATCAACAACAAGTGGGTCACAATTGTGAAGTGGAAAGAAATTTATTGGATCAATTAAACTTTTTTTGTAATAATAAAACTGAAAAATGGGGCGTGCAAAATTATTCGGCCCCCTTGCATTAATACTTTGTTGCACCACCTTTTGCTGCGATTACAGCTGCAAGTCGCTTGGGGTATGTCTCTATCAGTTTTGCAGATCTAGAGACTGAAATTCTTGCCCATTCTTCCTCGCAAAACAGCTTGAGCTCTTTGAGGTTGGATGGAGAGCGTTTGTGAACAGCAGTTTTCAGCTCTTTCCACATATTCTCAATTGGATTCAGGTCTAGACTTTGACTTGGCCATTCTAAGACCTGGATACGTTTATTTTTGAACCATTCCATTGTAGATTTTGCTTTATGTTTGGGATCATTGTCTTGTTGGAAGATAAATCTCCGTCCTAGTCTCAGGTCTTTTGCAGACTCCAACAGGTTTTCATCCAGAATGGTCCTGTATTTGGCTCCATCCATCTTCCCATCAATTTTAACCATCTTCCCTGTCCCTGCTGATGAAAAGCAGGCCTAAACCATGATGCTGCCACCACCATGTTTGACAGTGGGGATGGGGTGTTCAGGGTGATGAGCTGTGTTGCTTTTACGCCAAACATATCGTTTTGCATTGTTTCCAAAAAGGTCGATTTTGGTTTCATCTGACCAGAGCACCTTCTTCCACATGTTTGGTGTGTCTCCCAGGTGGCTTGTGGCAAACTGTAAATGAGACTTTTTATGGATATCTTTGAGAAATGGCTTTCTTCTTGCCACTCTTCCATAACGGCCAGATTTGCGAAGTGTTCAACTGATTGTTGTCCTATGGACAGACTCTCCCACCTCAGCTGTAGATCTCTGCAGTTCATCCAGAGTGATCATGGGCCTCTTGGCTGCATCTCTGATCAGTCTTCTCAGTCTTGAGATGAAAGTTTAGAGGGACGGCCGGGTCTTGGTAGATTTGCAGTGGTCTGATACTCCTTCCATTTCAATATGATCGCTTGCACAGAGCTCCTTGGGATGTTTAAATCTTGGGAAATCTATTGGTACCCAAATTCGGCTTTAAACTTCTCCACAACATTATCACGGACCTGCCTGGTGTGTTCCTTGGTCTTCATGATGCTCTCTGTGCTTTAAACAGAACCCTGAGACTATCACAGAGCAGGTGCATTTATACGGAGACTTGATTACACACAGGTGGATTCTATTTATCTTCATCAGTCATTTAGGACAACATTGGATCATTCAGAGATTCTCAATGAACTTCTGGAGTGAGTTTTCTGAACTGAAATAATTTTGCACGCCCCACTTTTCAGTTTTATTATTGCAAAAAAAGTTTAGATGATCCAATAAATTTCGTTCCATTCACAATTGTGACCCACTTGTTGTTGATTCTTCACCAAAAATTTAAAATGTTATATCTTTTTGTTTAAAGCCTGAAATGTGGCAAAAGGGGGGCCAGGGGGCCGAATACTTTCACAAGGCACTGTATGTATAAAACGATGTGGACACCACAATAGCAGTAGTATTAGTCAGCTTTTTCACCCCAATTAATGCAGCAAGGGGTAATAGAATTGCTTAACTATTAACCAATGGGGAAAATGTTCTATTAGCCTCTGCACTCTCCCTATGATCTCCCTATTATCTCCCTACACTATCCCTGTGCTGTCTCTGAACTGTTCCAAACTAAAATTTTACAAGTAGTAAAATGGTGGAGACCCGGCAGGATGAGGCTTTTTATAGGACTCTGACATCACAGAGGCTGGCTATCTGATTATTAGCTGACTGCACGACATTATGGGTGATCCCTCATTCCTGCGCTTCTTATTTTCAATTTGTAACATGTGCTGCAGTCATTTTGGAAAAAAGCAGATTCATTGCCACGCTCTGTGATGAATCAAATTTTTTCCTGCAAATCAGATAGAATTCCACTTTGTCAACTTCCATTCACTCAACACTAATCATTTTCTTGGCAGACATTGTAACACTTAACCATCCTCATTCACAGCGCAGCACAGAATGGTGTTCTGCTCGTTCTGCTAGGGCACTTCCTTGCATTCTGCAGGACTGATTGGCTCATCCAGGAGAAAACAAACCTGAAAATATTTGGGTTTATCTGCCATCCGGAAAATAGCAAAGTTCGGACCAAACCAGGTACAGTCTGAACTGGTTTGTTCATCCTTAGTTGGAAGGTATGATACAGTAAGAGGAAGAAGATTTATCAATGGGGTCATTGTATTTTTGCCTATTAACACTTCCAAATAAGTTTGAATTTTGCTGTCAAGTTTTCACAACATGTTCACAACATGTAAAAACAGTGGAACAACAATGCTTCCTTATGTACACAAGTGACTGCCAAATGTGCTTTAATTAGCATACATACAGCCTTTACAGCCTCATTTAAAACTGCTAGTATTTTGTGTCTTATCCAGTGTACTGGTGGACATATTAGAAATTAATTTTTAAGAAGGGATGAGCAAACCCGAACCGTGCTGTTCAGGTTCGTACCAAACATTACAATGTCCGGTTACCCGAACCCAAACACAGACATTGGTTGGACTGGCTGGTGGCTGTGCACCGTGTAATCCTGCATGCATAAATACACTGCTGACGTGAGGGACAGTGTTAGGCGTTTATTTATTTTAATAAGTCTGTGGGTGACCTCTAAGCATTTATGTGAGTGCAACACAACACCTTTGCACCAGTGACACAAAAATACAATACTTGTAATGGGAGGTCGGCGACGCGCTCCCTCCGTGCAGCGCCGCCGGCCACATCACATGATCCTGGGCGGGCTATTTAAAGATGGCAACTGCCTAGCAAGTTGCCTGTTATTGAAGTTCCTTCCTTGCAGTACTGTGCGTATTTCTACTTGTGACCTGCCGTATTACCTGACCTATTGCTTGTGACCTCGACCTTGCTTTTGCCTCATCCTCGGATACTGACGTACTCTCCTGGTTTGACCTTTTGTTTGCCTGACTATTTGACTATTGTGTCTGTTTGTTTCCATGTCCGTTTGTTGTTCTCCCTTCCCTGCACCCTCACGTAGCAGAGTAGGGTTTGCCGTCCAGTTGCTCCCTTGGACCTTTAGCCTTGGGTGTGGCAAATAGGCAGGGACAGAGGTGGGGTTAAGTCAGGGTGCACTTCACCCCTGTGTTCCTGTCGTGACAATACTTAATTGCCCTTTTAAGTCTGTGGGTGACCTGTAGTCATTTTTGGTTGGTGCAATACTACTCTTTTGCACTAGTGACATGGAAATACAATAGCTAATCAGTCTGTTAATTGTGTCTGTGACACATAGTTTTTTTGGGGGTGCAAAAAATTTAATTGCCCCCGTGACATGGAAATGCAAATATTAATTAGTCTGTTAAATTGTGTTGGTGACACCTAAGCCATTTTTAAGGAGCAAAACCCTTTAATTGGCCCTGTAACACTGAAATACAATTATTAATTAGTCTGTTAATTGTGTCGGTGACACAGCTATTTTTTGAGTGCAAAACCCTTCAATTGCCCCTGTGATATGGAAATACAATAGATAACCCATATGTTAATTGTGTCGGTGACATATAGCTATTTTTTATTTTGTGTAAAACACTTCATTTGCCTCTGTGACACGGAAATACAATGGCTAATCATTCTGTTAATTGTCGGTGACAAATAGCTATTTTTTTTCGTGCAAAACCCTTCAATTGCCCCAGTGATATGGAAATACAATAGATGATCCATCTGTTAATTGTGTTGGTGAAATATAGCTATTATTTGGGTGCAAAACACTTCATTTGCACCTGTGATACAGAAATACAATAGATAATCCATCTGTTAATTGCGCTGGTGACACATATTTATGTTTTGGGTTCAAAACCCTTCAATTGCCCCTGTGACATGGAAATAAAATAGTTAATCAGTCTGTTAATTGTGTTGGTGACACATAGCTAGTTTTTGGGTGAAAAACACGTCAATTGCCCCTGTGACATGGAAATACAATAGTTAGTCAGTCTGCTAATTGTGTCAACGACACATAGCTATTTTTTGTGTGCACAACCCTTCAATTGCCTCTGTGACACGGATATATAATAGATCATCCATCTGTTAATTGTGTCAGTAACACATTGCCATTTTTCGGGGTGGAAAACACTTCGATTGCCCCTTTGACATGGAAATATAATAGATAATCAGTCTGTTAATTTTGTTGATGACACAAAGCAAATTTTTTTATTAATCACAATGCATTTTTATCCATCTAACTGTAATCGGAGAGTAAATTAGTCTGTTAATTATGTCGTTGACAAATAGTAATTTTTGGGGGCTCATCACACAGCCTCTGCATCCATCTTACTGTAATAGCAGAGTAAATCAGTCTGTTAATTGTGTCGGTGACATAAAGCCATTTTGTGGGGTTCCAAAGTCCACCATTGCATCTGTCTTACTGTAATAGTGCAGAATGGCCAGGAGGGCAGGGGTGAGGAGTGGGTGAAAGATGATGTGGAGGATAATGAGGTCCTAGACCTAATATGGCATCCAGGTCATGCAGCACCAGCCGCACAGCAAAAGAGGGAGCAGGATGCAAAAGTGGGATGGCCGGCACCCAGCCAGTATGCTTGCTACTGCCCAACATGCCGAGGGACAGAGCACACCAAAGCCAGCTCAAAGGAGCTCTCTGGCATGGCAGTTCTTCAGATAATATGCTGATGACAAGACATGGATGGTTTGCATGCTGTGTAATCAGAGCCTGAAACAAGGCAGAAATGTACTAAACCTAATCACCACCTGCATGAACAGGCATCTAACTGCAAAGCATGAGCTGCAATGGAGTAGAGACCTGTAAAACCACAAAAGATCTGAGGCTCCTCCTGCTCCCTTTTTGGCTGCGGTCTCAGCCTCTGCCTCCCCTTCTGGAGCGACAGGGCCACCTGGCACTCCACAAAGTGTCACCAGGAGTGTCACAGAGCATCTCCACACTGTCCCATAGAAGCGTTCAGCTGTCCATCCCCCAAACACTGGAGAGAAAGAGAAAGTACCTCCCTACTTACCCGCAAGTCCTGGCCCTGACTGCCAGCATTTCAAAATTCCTGGCCTTTGAAATGCTGTCATTCCGTCTGGTGGAAACAGAGTTTGAAAGATTTAATGATGGTGGCTGTCCCATGGTATGTGCTTCCCAGCCTCCACTACTTTTCCAGGCGGGCAGTCCCTACCTTTAACAAGTGGCAGGAAAAAAAATCAAGTGTGCACTGAGCAATGACATAAGTGGCAAGGTCCACATAACCAGCGATATGTGGACCAGTAAGTACAGGCACGGAAGTTTTATCTCCCTAACTCCCCACTGGGTAAATGTAGTGTCAGCTGGGCCCGAGGCGGAAAGCGGTTTGGCGCACATCCTATCATGACTGAGGATTTGTGGATGTTTCTCTGTGCCTCCTGTTCTTCCTCTACCACCTCCTCATCATGTCAGCGCAACACCTGCACCACCAACTTCAGCACAGCCAGTTGAGTTGCTCTGTGAAACATCACCACTTCACCACCAGCAAGTGGGCCTCCATGCGGGACGTGTGTGCCCTGTTGCAATGTTTCGGGTACTCCACCAACATGGCCAACACCGATGACGCTGTCCTCAGCGTTACTATCCCACTTCTATGTCTCCTTGAAAAAATGCTTTGGCTATGATGGATTAGAATGTGGCACAGGAGGAAGAGGAGGAGGAACAGGGATTATTCCCACGGTTATCAGGCCAGTCGTCCACAGTTGGCTCAGAGGGTGAGTTCCTGCACCAGCAGTGGCAAGGTATACAACTGTCCAGCCAGGGCACAGTTTTGGAGCAGGAGGAGGATCCACGTTTACAGTAGAGTGGCACCCAAATCAGCTCATGGGCATCACTGGAGAGTGGCTGGGGGGATACAGAGGACACAGACGATAGACCTCCCACCAAAGACAGATTGCTGTTGCCTCTGGGCAGCCTGCCACACATAAGCGACTACATGCTGCAGTGCCTGCACAATGACTGCACAATGACCGTCGAGTTACCCTCATTCTTACATCCGTGCTAATTACTGGGTGGCCACCCTGCTGGGTCTCCAAATTGGGCACATGGCCTAAGCTTGCCATTTACGCCTTAGAGGTGCTGGCCTGCCCTGCGGCAAGTTTTTTGTCTAAATGTGTGTTTGGCATGTAGGGTGATCACGGACAGGCGCATTCGCCTGTCCACAGTCAATGTGGACAAGGTTACAGTCATTAAAATGAACATGGATCCCAAAGGACTTGTCGCACTCAGCCATTGTTATACTCCAGCACATTTTGTGCTTTCTTTTTGCTATTTCCCAATGTTTTAGGACCTCCACAAACAAAAATAAAAAAAATAAAAAACAAAATTAAGAAGATATAAATAAATTTGTTGGCTATCTCCTCTACCTTTTCCGCTTAAACCGCCACGTCTGCCTCATCCACCTCTTCTGCCTACACCGCTACTTCCGCCTCCTCCTCCGCTTGGACCTCCTCCTCTTGGCTCAAGATTATTATGTCTTGTATTGGCAGAGTAGAGAAGTATATCCCAAAAAAATGGCTAAAGGTCATACACAGAATTGACAGACACATTTGAAAAAACAAAACAGAAACAGTGTCGTCTTTCTCCCCTGCCTCTTCCACCTACACCACCATGTTCACTTCCTCCTCCTCTACTAAGACCTCCACCTCCTGGCTCAAGATTATTATTTGTTATATTGGCAGAGTAGAGAAGTATACCGGCCACACCCCAAAAAATGGCTATAGGTCATACACAGAATTAACAGACGAAAAAAAATTAAAAATATCTCACAAAACCCCCCACCTCTTCCACCTACACCACCACGTCTACAGCCTCCCCCCACATCCTACTTCATTCGGACCTCCGCCTCCTGGTTCAAGATTATTATTATTTTTTATGTATTTTATGTTATTTTATGTCATTTCCCTATCCACATTTATTTGCAATTGGACTGGGTAATTGGACTGTTTTTGCCCCCATTTTGGATCCTTTTGCAGCCCTTTCTATGACTTATTTACAGCTGTTTTTCAACCCCAAAGTTTGGGTCCCCATTGACTTTAATGGAGTTCGGTGTTCCAGGTCAAGTTCGGAACCCGTTCGGAACATCCACCATTCTGCTCATCACTATTTTTAAGTTATAGGAATCATCGTTACTTTAGAATTATAGGAAAACATCCAGACTACTTATTTATAAGTCCTTTTGTGATTTTTTTTTTTAATTAATCGTAGTTTATAAACAAAAAAAAATCTATTCGATCGTATAGGTAAAGACCACACAGTGTGGTTTTTTGCTATATATGTGTAGTTTTCCAGAGCCAAAGCCAGAAGTGGATTCTAAAGGGAAGAATAATATTTACATGTAGCCACTAAATATTTTAGCTAAAAAAAAAAATTGCACTGTGTCATCATGGCCTCAACAAGTAAAGGTGCACTGGGTAAAAATCAAAGGTCTTTTGCTTGGTAAAAGGAAAAAAGTCTACTTTTTTTTGTAATTTACACCACATTTGTCAAGCGCTGCACATTGATAATTTTAGACGCTTATAACAGCTTTGTCTAGAGATGTCACTTTAATCTACTGGAGCAAGACTGCATTGTTTATGTGACTTTGTTAAATCTGGTGTTACCTATTCGCCTAGCTAATCATGCCAACTTTCTCACCCACTTTTTAGAAGTATTGAGGGTGGTGTGAAATATCTTAAAGTCAGAAATGATTGCACAAAAATGTGTTTTGCTATAATTTGAGACTTTTGTTATGCTAGAAAACTAACATGCAAGACATCATAAATTCCCTCAAATGTGAGCTCACCTTAAAGGGGTTTTCTGGGAATTATGAAAATGAAAGTACTTAAATATTACTTTATTATAAAAATATTCCAAAATACCTTTCTTTAGTTAGAATGGCTTGTTTTGTCTGAAGAGCAATCATCAGGGGAAATAAAATAACCGTTGTCCTATTAGTATACACAAAGCCTGTCCTAATCAGACAGGAGGACAAGTTACATCCAAACATTGAGATAAAGAGCTGCCCCATCCTCCTCCCTGCTGCTTGTCAGGGATTATGATACTGAATACAGCTGATAAGATCTTCAGCTGAGTCTCTGTAGGAATGGAGTTCATGAAGAGACATGAAGTACAGAGAGGAGGGCGGGGATGTGATTAATGAGCAGCAGCACTTGTATGCAATCTCCATTACCATAGCCCCACATTATCACAGTCTGTCCAGTCCTTCCTATCTGTACTTCATGTCTCCTTATGAACTCCATTCCCACAGAAATTCGGCTAAAGTCCGTATCAGCTGTCATGCTCATAATATCAGACAAGTAGTCCTCCTGTGTGATTAGGACAAGTTTTGTGTGTAATAATAGGATGACAGCCATTTTATTTTTCCTAATGATTGCGCCCTAGACAAAATGAGCAATTGTAACTAGGGTTAAGCAAAGAGCGCTTTAAATCATAGATCCGAAGTCGTTTAATTCAAAATGTCGTTTGAATGCTGTACAGAGACCTGTCGCTGTACAGCATTCAAATGTATGGGCTTCGCGAAGGTGAAATTCGTTATGGCCGAAGTCTCACGAGACTTCATTGAAGAACTTCGGCATTGAATTATTCAACTTCAGAACCATTTTAAAACTGTTACCTCAGTATCAGGTACCTTGGATTGCAGTTTTAAAATGGTTTTCAAGTGGTATAATTGAATGCGGAAGATCTTCACCAAAGTCTTGAGTAGGGATGAGCGAACTTTTGAAAAGTTCGGTTCGGTTCGCTTCGGCGAACTTTAGTGAAGTTCGTATTCGTACGAACCGAACCTAAAACGAACCTTGCTATAATGGCTGAATAATTGCTGCTACAATAATGGGAGTCTGATAGGGTATAGTTTCGTTTACTTGCCGTTGCTATTACAATGAAAAAAGTGGAAAAAATCCAAGTGATTCCAACAACGGCGACACAAAATATACGCATATTTGAGAATTTACACTAATGCGTACGCTAATGCGAACATTCCCGCACAAATAACGAACATACAGTATAGCGTTGTTAAAGGTACGCTACTTAACTGAATATGTACGCATTAGCGTACGCATACACTGCGTCTGCGAACATTCCTACTCAAGTAACGAACATACAGTGTAGCGTTGTCAAAGATACGCTACTTAACTGAATATGTACGCGTTAGCGTACGCATACACTGCGTCTGCGAACATTCCTACTCAAGTAACGAACATACAGTTTAGCGTTGTCAAAGGTACGCACTTAACTGAATATGTACGCATTAGCGTACGCATATACCGCGTCTGCGAACATTCCTACTCAAGAAACGAACATACAGTTTAGCGTTGTCATAGGTACGCTACTTAACTGAATATGTACGCATTAGCGTACATTCTCAAT